>JABCMJ010029030.1:0-12739 GCA_014822125.1 Arbutus unedo | reverse complement strand
ACTCTATAAAAAATTATTATGCCATTTTTTAAATAAAAAAAAAAGCTACACGCACAAAAATTAACATATTCTTTACAAAGAAATATAATTTTTAAAGATTATTACGAGAATTTACAACATTAAGATTGCCACAAAGTCTTCTGGCTCTTCATGGATAGTGTAGATAGTACTTGATATGGGATGAGGGCAGGGTATCCCACTTAATTGTCATCTCCTACATGTACATGGTTGATCCTTAAGGTCCACAACATATAACAAATTGATTTGGTGATATTGAAGCAATGAATGCAATCAATAGTTGTTGACTTCATTCATTCAGTTTTAAATAATAGGCAAAATTTGAAAAAAGTTCAGAAAAGATAAAAATAAATAAAAAATAAAATTTTTTTTGGAAGAACTTATCCGTTGTCTTTAGTGACATTTTTTTAACTTTTGGACATAAATGAATAATTATTGGTTGGTGTTCGACCAACCAATAATTAGTAAACTAACTAACTTTGATTGCCATGTGTCCCATTCCTTCTAATTGCTTGGGAAAATAGTGGACAGATGTTTTTCACATTGCCATGTGCTTCCTTAATCCTAGCAACCCCTATCAACCTTTTTCTTGTGCCCCACTATTTATTAAAACACATATTTTTAATGAAATTTGATTTTATGTCCAAACATATACCAAAGTCCTTACTCCCCTCACCCTCCAGGTTTTCTGTGTAGGAAAAAATATGAATGATACTCGGATTCTAGAAAACAATTTTCATTATACATCAAAACTAAAAATTACAAACACTAATAGGAAAATGGATTTGAAAACTAATAATACAAACCATGTACACAAATGATACAATATTGAACCAAGTCTTATAGAATAGTTCCCTTAAAATAAATTTGTTGTCTCACTGTGGGTGCTGGAGGTTGCACCGACGTCGGTCTTGCTAGGTAAACCAGCTAACTCAGCCGAAGGAACTCTTACCTACGGCCGCCTATCGAACCACGCAGTGTATGTCACTCTCACTAAAAAATATGAAGAATAGAGATATTTTTTGATGACGCAAATTCGGTGTGTCAAAATGTGGGAGGGTGATCCGGTTGTAAAGATATTGAGGGACCTTTGACATCCTAAATCGTTAAAACCGCTGTGTTATATGTTTATGCAAGAGCTTTGGATAAGAGTTAGCAGTAGGTTAAAAAATAAAAGAAAAATACCTTTACCGACATTTTTATGTAATTGCCGGAAATAATGTAATATTGAAGGCGGTTTCAATACTATATTCTAACGTTTTTAGAAATTCCAAAAATCTATTAACGGCGTTTTTATATAAATGCCGGTCAAAATAAAAATATCAATGGCGTTCTTACCATTTTTTCCTAGCATTTTGAAAAATCCCACAAAAACTATTACCGATATCGTTTTATGAAACGCAAGCAACACGTTGATATTATTTAAACGCCGAGAACTTTTTCCGTCACCGTTTACACTGGCGCTTTTCACAAATGTCGGGAAAAATATCGGGAATGACTTTGCCAGCGTTTTTGAGATTATTCCTCGGGTTTTTAAAACGCCAAGAATGCTACAATTTGTTATAGTGGATCTGCATTGGAAGTATGATTCTCCTTTGGTTTTGGGTTCACAATGGTAGTATTTACGTTCAAGACGAGTTGGCAATTTTGGAAAACTGAAATTGTATTGAAGACTTTAAAAACTATTATATTGTTACGTATCTTCTTATTATTAAAATTAGTCAAATGTCAATAAATAAGTTATTGAAACTTCAAGTTCGAATTTTTTATGACAAAATAAATTGCAAGATAATTCACATCACGTCCAAAATTGTCTGTTTTAAATTTTTGAGATTTTTTTAAAACTAAAACTCGGATAGAACTATTAAGAGATTTTTCTAAGTTTCAGTTTTAGAAAAATTTCAAAAAATTTGGATTGGCTATTTTGAACGTTATAAGAATGACACTGCACCTCGTTTTGCCAAAAAATATCTCACAATTAAAATTTCAGTGACTTTTTTTTGATAAGCAAATATTAATAGAGAGAAACAATGGCACAAATGGGATGGTTGGCAAGCTACCAACCAAAAACCCAAAATCTAAAGCCAGCGCACAAAAGAAAATACAAACAGCCCAGAATAAAGACTAAGACATCAGAATTGAGACCCAACCAAACTAGAAAACAAAAGGACCAAAACATAATATTGGGAGCCAAAACAGAAAGGCTAGTCCAGGAAAAGGCCTCTACAAAGATGAAACACAAAGCAGCAGTAAAAGAGACTACACCAATAACAGCAGTTTAAATAACTTGACTGATTTTATCGGTATGGGAGGTACTTGCATAATAATTTTGAAAGCAAGGAAGACGAGGGTAATTTTTTAAGTTAAAGCAAAAGTCGATATATTTACAGGGAGGTTGGTGTAATTTACCAAAGACTTTTCCAATTCCTTGCAGTATACGTAGGTGTAGACCAATTCAAAACAATTGACACTATCAATACCACGGGACCTAATGCGTACTAGTCTTCAGGGTCTTGAAGTTAACGACTGAACAAATCTCTAATAACTCCTAGTGATTGGTTCTGGTGGAATTTGACCTCATAACTAGTCTCCCTCTAGCGTTTCACTGAACCAACCCTTTGGGGTTTTCACTATGTTTCCTTCCAATATGTATCTTTTTTTTTGTTTTTGGGTAAACCCATCCAGTGTATCTTGTTTGTGTCTTTTTTTATGTACTCTTGCTGATGTATGTATGAATTAAATATACTAGAAACTTTATATTTTCTCCGTCCCAATTTGTTTATGGGTTATTGAATACTTATCAGTCAAGGGAAGTACTTTTCAATGATAAACTTGAAAAAAAAAAAAGAAAATACAGTAGAATTACCAAACTTAAACATTTATCACAATGCATAAAAAATTATTATGCTACTTTTAAAAAAAAAGCTAAGCACAAGCAGAAAAATTAAAATATTCTACACAAAGAAATATAATTTTTAATTTAAAGATTATTAGGAGAATTTAAAATATCAAGAGTGCCGCAAGATCTTCTAGCTTCATGGATAGTATAGATAGTTGATATGGCATGAGAGCTGGGTACCCTAGTACTTAATTGTCATTTTCTACATGTACACGATTGGTCCTTAAGGTCTAAAACATATTGTTCATGATCACTAAAACACTTAGCCTAGCATAAATATTGTTCCCCGAAAATTTAAGCAATGCAATCAATTGTCGTTGACTTCTTTCATTCAGTTTGGTAGTCATATTGGGACGCAATAAAGTATTATCTGTTCCCTCTTTTTTTTTTTCTTCCTTAACTGTTGTATTTGCATTCGGTAACATCTAATGTTTTCCAACATTGGTAATACAATCTTTCCTCTAGCTTCTAAAATGCACTTTGTAAAGCTCTCACACGTGTTATTGTCAAGAATGTCACACTTGTTATTTTGAAGTGAAACCTGAACCAAAAGCTAGCATTAGTCTCACAATCAATTTGCTTCATCTCATACATGTAATGGTCAAACCTCTAAATGCAGATTGGCCTTGGCTGAACAATACATAATTTCTTTCAAATGCAATCCCTTGAACAACAGATCTTTAAAGTTGCTATATAGATACCTGATGCAAAACGTATGCTCCACCACAAGCAATACCTCAACAAGGGTGGGAAGAGGGCCCTACAGAGTAGGAGTTTATAAGCTCAAACAAAGTAGTACATGAAAGTGAAATGGGAATATTAATGACATCGAATATAAGTTACATACCTTATGTTGGTCATACGTGAAAGTGAAACTAGAATTTAGTTTGATTTCCAGATCCTCACTCTGAAAAAATTATTTCCATGTCAACTTTGTTTCCCCTTCTCTTTTACACCAACAGCTTGCAAGAGGAATCCTTTGAAAAGCCCTTTTCGATGGCAACCATTAATCCCTAGCACCGGCCTGAAACCATCTTTGAACCCTTGTTTCAATGCCCCCAAACATAAATAAATCCTTTTAGACGTGAACTTGTTACCACTTTATTCATCTTCCACAACTTTCATGACTATTGTAGACCTTGGGTTCCTCCTAATCTCAGCACAGTAGCCCCAAAGCTTTGCATACTAGGGATCCATGTGGTTACTCTCAATCAGTATTGTAACTTTCCCTTGATCTCCTATATATTTGAGTCTTAGATATCCCCACTTTGTGATCTCTTCGGACAACCTCTTTAAATCTCTAAACGAGGATGGTTGGGTTAGACCTTGATGTCTCCAAGAACTTCTTTGATAGCCAGGTAGAGTTCATATGCTTGTTATGGAAAACTCTTCTACAATTGTGTGCAAGATTATAAGTTTTGATTTGGAATGATGCCAGTCCCTGCATTTTACAAGCATATATCTTCCAGCCATCTAGTGACTTACAAATGGCCCTAACCCTTAGCCTCTCATTGTTAACAAACTTAATAGCTTTTCCAATTTTAATGGCATGTTCTGTATAATTGCGTCTTTGAATATCTTATTTCTCAAATATCATTCAAATCCTAAAACGAGGGGCTGCCACGTTAGCCTTGCTATTAAATTGTGAAAAACTTTGTTGTTTTTTGGGTGTGTTGTCATTATCAGAAGAGCTTGGCCCATCAAGAATTACAAGTTCATCAGAATTAACGTCATCCTCCCATACTTCACCAGATGAAATTTCTTGGGTTTCTTTTTCCATCCTTTTCCCCTTATCCTTCATTACCCACCCATTCAACATTTCTATCTACATTAGCTTCAAACACCCTCTCATCCTCACTGAAATCATAATTTGAGTTATTAAACTCGTCTAGCTCACTAGACTCAATTTATTATTATTATCATATTCTGACATAATCAATTCCTCTGCAAATCATGTATCAAAATCTTTCCGCGGGTTATTATTCCCAACTGAAACCTTCACATTAATTATTCTTGCATTGTCCATTTCATCATTGATATGACTCTGGGACTGTAGTTTGTACGCACCTTGGATCATTTCATGGTGCTCTTGTACATACAGATCTATAACCCTGTTAGTGTCATAAACCCACTTGATCATCTCCACAGTATCTTTATCACAACTCAATTCAAATAAGCCAATGTTTAGGTCCCTACTAGGCACTTGATGATAACAAATAAATGCCTTATGTATCCTAAGATTTTTATCATTTCACCTATATCCATCATGTTCATTTGTCCACATTTAAGTTGTTAAAATATACTACCTTCCCACCTACATATGCTATATTTGGAGAGGACATGAATGACGCACCATGATGCATTCTAATAGTAAATATGTATCCATTTGGATCTAAAAACACGTAGAGAAAAGTGAAAACTTTAAACAGTGTGTGGTATAGGAACCCAACCTTAGACAGTGGAATGAGACCATTACATTGGGACTACCAATACAATACCAGTATACATATTATATAAAATTCCAACAATGTTGGTTCATAATATTTCTAGCAAAATATTGGTACTTGTTAAAAAACAAACACATCAATGGTACAAGTAAAATAATTTGTATCACCATTATAACATATACAAACTATTTTTGGCTTTTCAAAAAGGTTGAGGAAGAAAGAACAAAATGTTCAAAACTTACCATATTCTGGAAAATCTCTATTGACTCTAAACATTGTCTTATTTGATTCGTCCATGCCAAATCGCCTAAGAAAAATGCCCAACCTTTATACTCCCTGTTGGTTTTTTTGTAAGTCAAAATGGAAAATGTTGAAGAACTAAAGCATATACAAATTGATTTAAACGGAAATAGAGATTAGCGTACAAACGGGGAAAGGAGAAAAAAGTAAGTTACCATTAAGCCCTTGCAAATGGTCAACGGGTGACTTTTCATCAATAAAAACAAACAGAAGTTAAAGATTATCTTTGCTTGGAACAAGCACGTAAATATAGGGTTAAAATTGAGTCAATTGAAAGAAGAGGGACCAAATTGACACAAGAAGTAATCTAGAGGGACCATTGAATAATTTACTCAATTTAAAATTGAGATTAGCACGCGCTAGATGCCCACCTCTAGAAGTTCACCCGTGGATTGGAAGACGCCCTTAGCAAATAGCAACGATAACGCCACAGAGAGAGACAGAGAGAGAGAGAGAGAAGATGGCCGCCTCTTCATCACTTCCCATAACCAGTCGCGGCCCCAGCTTCTGCATCTCAAATCACAACGCTGCAGCAGTCCTCAAGTCAGTACCTTTTAACCAAATTTATGTTTTTTCTTTTCCTTTTCTGATTGTTTCCTAGAAAATATGGGAATTCTGTTTCTATGTTTGGGCATTCTATGTGGGAATTAGATGGGGTTGCTGTTAGGATACTGATTGCAGCACAATTTTGTTGTTAGTTTTCTTTACTTTTTTTCTGCAAAACAAAGGAAAAGATAGAAAGAAAGAAAGAAATTACTGTTCCTTCACTTCTTCTGATTTTTTCCTACAAAACAAATGAAATAATAGGTAGAAGGAATGAAAGAAATTATGGGTTCTTTTTTGTGTGGCTGTCTTTGGTTTTAGGGGAACTAAATTGGGTTGCTATTGGATACTGCTTGCAGCACCATGTAGTTCTCATTTTGTTGTATTTGTTTGCAATAGGGTTGATAGATTCCTCTCAGTTTCTTGTTTTTTGTTTTGGTGGAAAGTCAATTACTTCAGTTGTTCTATGACTATGCTATTCAATCAATGAAATGCTACCACATAAATTTTTCCAACTTTTCTAGTTACGGGAGGTAAGGTTTTGCTTGTAAATTTGCTTAATTGACAATTTCTTGTAGCTTTCTGGAGAAAGTTACCTTCTTTCTTGGGATTCATCTTCCCTATATTATCCAAAACCAAAAGATATGTAAGTCCGAGGGGTTGGTCTAGAGGTTAAGACCTGAAATTTAGGAGTTTGCTTCCTCCTAAGGTCTCAAATTCAAATTCCCTCATGTGTTATTAACTCTTCGATCAGTCCCTACCGGGCTTCGCACTGGCTTTAATTGGGCTTCTCGTTAATAGATGATGGGTTTGGTCAAGATGCGCGTAAATTGGCTCAGACACTCTGAGTTATCAAAAAATGTGAAGATATTTAACGAGGCTTAATGCATGTTCCCATGGGGCTAAACTAGTCGATGGAAGTGTAAACCCTCGCAAAGGAAGAGATATTTAAGCCTATGTACGCACTCAGAACTTGAGAGGCTAGCCAAAAACAATGCAACACAAGCCCAAAAGGAAAGAAACTATTATCACAAACCTACTATTTCTTAGATGGCTTAAGGGAAGATTTGTTAGCCTTGATAGAGATGTTAGTTTCCCCTTTACCAAGCCTAAGATCTGCAATTTTCTCAACGAGCTTTCCTCTTTGTCTCACCTCATGAAGAAGCAGTCTTTTCCGAGTAATCCACCAACATTGTGTTGCATCTCTACTACTACTTTCAGGTTCATCACTCAAACTGATCCACGTAATTAAATGTGATCGGGTTTGTGTCACCTAGCCTAAGTGATAATGTTGATGATGACTTGGTTTCCAAAGTGACATCAGTTTTTGTACTTCTTGTGGCATAGACATTCTTATGGTAGGCTTTCTTTATTGGTTGATTACTTTTTTCATTTTCTAACTTTCTTTCTTTTTAGGTGGGGATTCAGAAGAGATCAAGACACAAAGTTGGTTACTCATAGATCAAAGGTCCAACCATTTCGTGTCTTGGCAAATCCTAATGTATGCATTACCCCAAGGCTTCCACACGTATAATGCTGATTTATTTGGTTTGAATATTCTCACAGATAATGTTAGGTATGTGATATTAGTGCTTCAATGAATTGCTTAGACACTTGTTAATTTTTTGTTTCATTTTCTAAGTTAAACGATGCATCCTTACGAAAATTTGACATTACTTTGTGGCATCGTAAAGCTCAAGTCAACCCACGAATGTTTTGTCACTTTCCAATGTTCTTCCTCAAAGAAGACCTAATATTGCTAACTTTGATCCAGCATTTATATGTCTTATGGTTATAGCACAATGGCCTGTATATTTGTAGTTTTGCTTTAGCATGTTTCATTAGTCTCCTCTTTTTCTTTCTTTTCTATATAAGAAAATGGAAACCACGTTATGAAGGTAAAGCCACGTACACTACTTCTGAATGTTTCTTCCATGGTTTGTGACACCTCTTTGATGGTGAGTCCTCAAGAACAGAGCTCATCCGGAAGGTTCTCGTAACGTGGCACGAGGACACAACACCAGCAGACTTCCATCACCAAATGAGCGAGCTTTAACTCACACTAACAAATTTGAGAGCCTGCTGCCTCAGGTGCTTCCATGGAGGCCAATATCCGCCCACTCATTCACCTGCCTGCCTTGCCTTGCTGTTCGTGCCATCCTATTCCTGTTCACATGCTGTCTTGTGGCTAGCCTGCCCATTGAGACATATTGTGCCATGACATGACCAGTCCAAATAAGTTAGCTTGACTCTGGGAACCTTGCCTCTGATGAGCTCACTGGTCTCTAGGAACATTGAGTTTGTCTATATCTTCTTCTATCCCTTGCCTATCTCTGAAACTCTCAGAGCTCCACGAGCCTGCAGCGATTTATCAGTTATGAGTCCAACAGTACCCTAGGCCAGGACTAGAGCATAGGTACCTCGCTCAGGACCACAGTGAAGACTGTTAAAAATCTGTTAGGTTTTAGGTTGTGCTAAAAAATTTAAGGAGATGAACCTTCAATTCCTTAAACGCAAGCATTAGTTGGGTTTACAGCTTGGATTATCCAATGCTGTCAAATATGGAGTGGGGTGGTGTGTTTCTTGAGAGGTTTGTAACTATGCATCGTTCCTCATTTTGATACCATAGATCTGCAGACCAGCTCAGTGTAACCGGTATGGGTGGACGACTTGTTTTACTTTTGCCTATCTTGAATATTTCAAGAATACTCGAGCGAAATAGAGAGAATAACCAATAATACATAAAATAAAATAAAAACCAAAACTAACTTACTAAAATCTAGCAAAAGGATAAGACCTACATATAAGCATGTAACAATAGTACTACCGGTGGCAAAGAGAGTGACATTGTCTCCCTCATAGCCGGACATTAGGAAATGGACTTATCTTCACCCGTTAACCTTACTGCAAGAATTCTTTAGTTCCTGGAGAAATCTCATACACGAAAGTCAATGAGTGGATCTTAGTTACGAATATTCTTATCCTATAGTAAGAGTGATCAATATCAATAAAGTCTGCTTCGAGCGGGCATCAATCCTATCCCTGGACGGAAAGCATACTTAGCATCAGTAGAAGAAGAACTAGGGGAGTTGATAACATTTCATTTCCTATATTACAGGTTCAGTCACTTGCCTTTGCCAAACCTAGGAAAGAGATAGCATCAACTCGGCCACTGAAGCAATATCTAAGTAGCTATTAGATATTGAAGTCTGGAAACTACCGCATCTAGCTACAACAAAGGGATCATGCTAATATGAGCATCTTATGCCTATTGAGAACGAATCAAATCAGATGATTCTATCTCTCAAACTTTTTGACTTGCTCCTACAGAACCAAGACCGAAAAGATTGAATGAAGGATTCCTCGAAAAGTTAAGGATTAGTAATCCTTTTTTAGAAATTGAATGGAAACAAAAGAAGATAGAATTTGATCGTTATGAACCAATCCAAATCTGTTGTAGACAGCTTGTTGCAACTTTGCCTGAACTATTGTCCTCTTTTTGTTCATCTGAATGATTTATGGTTTCATGGGGATTTGTAATATAGGATCAGAGCTGCCCTCTCTGCTTCTTCGCCCTCACGGATCATATCACAGCACATATATAATCGTTTCTTCGTTTTATACTGCGTAGGTGTCACCAAGCAGGCGCAGTTCAAAGAAAGAAGTGATTATGGTTGATCCATTGGAAGCCAAAAGGTTAGCTGCCAAGCAAATGGAAGGAATTAAAGCAAAAGAGAAACTAGAAGTGAGAATACTTTCTTTTCTTGTATATTAATTGCTTGCACGCTGTCTTGGATGAGAAATTATAGGTTTCACCAGGTATATGATTGCAGAATTACGATATTTCCACCACCAAAAGAAAAATAGAAGCGAAAGATACCACAGCAATTATTTGGAAAAGGAAAAAATCTTGTAAATATTAAAGGAATTAGCATACTGATTTGACTTTTGTCCTTCCCTGTGGCAATAATTTTTTCTTCTTGTCTTCAGTCTTATGGGAAAGTCATTTAATTAGATTGTAGTATTTGAAACATGTTGAGATGTATCAGTTAGGATGATTGAGAATGATTAACACCACACTTTTCCATGGTTTTTACTGCGACATTATCATATAGGGATGTTGTACAAACAAAACTTCTATATAGACTTTTCATGCAGAAGGAAGGGCCCTTAACCGAACACGTACGCACAATATAGCACGAAGAAGAATCAGCCGAATACAAAGAAGGAAAAGCGACACTAAGATTTGCATGGTTCAATGAGAATGCCAACATTCATGAGCTATGATATGAATTAACACTAAGATTTGCATGGTTCGACAACAATGCCTAGAGGTTCACGGCACACACTAAATTCACTATACTCTCAAACGAGGAAGAGAAATTATATAGAGGTAGCTAGTATTAGTAGCACCATATTGTGGTGGAGTTAACAAATTGCGGTGATCTTATTGGTATTCCTAGATTAGGGACTCCTTAGATTTCCCGACTTGCCTGAAAGATAGACGTCTCCACTTGACTTGCCCAACAACTAGACCTGACCCGTTTGAATCAAAGCATTCCTTTAGGCTTTCCCTTTTTGTTCACTGCATCCCTTCTTCCAAAGCCTAGAATCCACTTCAGTTTGAGTACCTATAACTGGAGAGCAGAGGCTCTGGACTCAACCTATCAATAGAAGGATAAGCTAAAGGCTTCATAGGTAAGTGTTCTCCTTCACAGGATCATGGTCCATCCAATCACTGATTTTTTCAGACCGTACTAAACCCAACAACCTCCCATTGGTGTCCTTTACATTAATAAAATGCTACTGTCACATCATTATGCTTTTTTTGTATGAAACATCTGTTTGTCAAATCATTCTTCCTTGATCTTTCTTTAGTTCTCGAGGAGGGCTGCTACCTATTACCCTATGCATTGCAGCTTCTGCTGTGTAAAAGATACTGGTCAATCTATATAAAGAACCCCAACCTATACTTGTTACAGAGAGGGGCTAACGCGCCTCTGTATGAAAGTCAGTACTAATCTATAAAATCTTTTATTGTTGCTACTCATACTATGGTCAGAGAAGACGCCAGATTGAAGCCATCAATGGAGCATGGGCTATGATCGGTCTAACTGCAGGCTTAATAATCGAAAATCAGACTGGAAAGAATATTCTGTCTCAGGTACAGCCCCTTTTTATGCTCATCTGCCTTCCATTATGTGAAGAAAAATATAATCTTGTGATTGCCTAACTCTTCTTATTTATCATCCTGTTATTTTCTTAACAGTTGTTTGGGTACTGGGAAGCCATAGTCCATTTTTTTGTGAGATAGATATCTTTCTTCTGGGCATTAACAAGACTGGAAAGAAACTTCACATCTGAATCATTCTTTGAAATTCAAGATCTTTAAATGTATTTTTTACGCGGATTGTTTTTTTTTTTTTTTGGTACCATATGAATCATATGATTCCCAACTTTGTATGTATATTTCCCTTTTGTTTTTGGTTTAAATTTCTACCGGACAGATTGAAAGAACAATACTCCTCATCATATGTGATAAAATTCCTTTTTTGCCTCTTTTGGATTAGATTTGCCTACGGCCTAATTTGGCCTAACTAAAATCTTTAATTATAATCCAATAATATTTAGTGGAAAACTAACAAACGCAAAAGAAACAAAAACAAAAAATAAAAGAATAATTCAAAAAACAAAATTAAGCCAAACCTAGTCACTTGGAGCACCGTAGATTCTATTCCTATCTAAAGTGATACTAGGCTTCTACTTGTTTAGCGCGATCGACGCTCTCCAATAACGGACTTTAACTCAGAATTAGTTGAAGTGGATAAATAGTTCATTGATATAACTGCCTCAATTTGGTAGAGCACTTTGTTTACGGGTCTCCCTTTTTTTGAGAAAGAAGAATAGGAGGTTGAAAAGGGTGAAAGCCCGGGGAAGTGGACTATGTGTAGGCATTGAATCAATATTCAATTGGATGGTCGATCATTGACAAGATTTCATGTCAGGATAGATGTTTATCGTCCTTGCAATTCGGTCACTTCAAATGTATAGAATAGACAAATTAAATTAATCCCAAGTTTTTATTTTGAGTTTTTTCATCCTTTTTTTTCCCAGACTGTTTCTCCTGTTTTTTTATGCATGAAATGCATTGAAAGTTCGACGAATTAAATATTTTTTTGGCAAAAAAGAAACAGGATGCTTTGAAAGATTCTTGACAGATTCCTTATAACCTCCTTGTACTTAAACCTTCCCAAGGACGCCCTTTGAATCTTCCTAATTAAAAGTCATACCTAATACTCAAACGATAAACATTCAGAAAACCAGGTATAGATGTGGGTTTGTTGGCTTTGAAAGATCAAAGTTTAAGGAGAAATCACAAGGTCAAAGGTTCAAAGGTTTGGTAGGTAACCTTCTAGAAGATGTATTCGGATAAGGGCTCATGTTTGGTAGTGGTAAAGAGGGACAAGAAAGGTATATACTTTGATTTTACAAGTTGAAAATGGAGGCACTCTTCTCTCTCTCTCTCTCTCTC
>JABCMJ010029023.1:0-19408 GCA_014822125.1 Arbutus unedo | reverse complement strand
GGTTTTCTACATTCTAGAGGCAAAGATCAGTTTTAATATTAAATATTGATTTGGCCGGCGCATCAGCGACACTTTTGCTGGTCGATAATTGGTGATCAGTTTCTGTTTTTTATTTACCATACACATCTCACAAACTTTCAAGATTTCTGCAATCGGGAAGTAAAACTTGCTGAAATTCATTACCAGAAGAAACTATTGGATACTAAAGTTACATTTATACCATCGAATTGAAAGTTAGAAATACAATAATGTACGAGCAACAATAAATATGGATCAACGAATGCCTTTCATCACGACAATGAAACCTTACGATTCACTTTTGTAACTGGATCGTTGATCAATGGTGATGAACTTTGTGAATTCCATCCAAAATGTAGATTGATCGATCCCTTCGATATTCAACACTGAAATGCATTCTTCATGATTTTCATTTCTGCCTGTCAGAGGGATATGCTTACGCATAAGTATCGAACACTTTGATTAGTCTGAATCTGTCTCGCGGAATGGTAAAGGAACTGTCAACACGGTCCTAAACTTGCCCACATTGGTTATTTGCTCATTCTCCAGCCTGTTTTTACAAGGTTGTCAAAATATTGGAGTAAGATTTATAAGTTGTAACCAACGTTTTGATACCTTTTGAAACAAGAACAATAGCAATGAGTCCTGGCAGATGTAGTACCTATAGAAATTCCAGTGCCCACGTCGGATGACCTCCAATGAAGCCAGGAAAAACTCCAGCAATTTCGATTCAAACTGCCCGACATTGAATCCCAGCACAGTCTCCACCCATGCAACTCTTAGGACAAAGTTCAAGGCCTACAATCAAAATTTATCTTGGATTATACAAATATATATATATGATAGTATAATTGCAAGAGAGAGAGAGAGAGAGAAACTCACAATGGAGCCATAGTAGATGCTTTTGTTCTTGAGAATGAGATCATCTCTAAGCCAGGGGTTTTTGGATTTTGGGTTGAGAAGTCCCCAATCCCTGACATAATCCCAGTACAGCTGATAAACTGTGGCCACCAAAGAAGTGATCAAGACAATGACCATCCAGAGTTTACTCTTGTGCCCCTGAGTATATGTTAACCTAGCCCCGGCTGCAACCATGGCCGAAACGTACTTCCCCAGGTTGGCCAATTGGATCGGGTCACATTCGTCGAACCATTTTCTTGCACACTAGGAATTACACCAAAAACTACCAACAATTAATTTTCGACTAGAATCACCCGGTTTAAATAGAATAGGAAAATTGTCAACAAAAACAAATTTGAAACTCCAAATTACCTGCATGGCACGCCAATAGTATGGTGCGAAAGAAACGACATAGGCGAGTTCTTTGTACAACTTTCCTGATTTACACGTCTCGTATCGGTGTGTTTTGAAAGTCCCAGCAAAAACATAACATGCTGTGGACTCCATATGCCTCAGCAATTGAATCTTTAAACCCAAACAAAGCAAAATAAATAAGCAGTGATGAACTTTATTGTGCAGATTAATTTTGCTTTCAATTTGAACCACCTAGCTAGTGATCGATGGTAACAGTGAATTATGCGGTTAAAGTAAAAGAAATTTATTGTTACCTGGCTACAAAGTTGGTCAGCCATGAAAAAGTCAACCAGCAAAACCTGCAAAAAAATTTATTAGGTGGTTTGAAAACTTTGTTATAGAAATTAGAATGCAAATTTCTATACGATAAGGTGGAAGAAAAAAAACCAAACAAAAAAAAAAAAGACAGTACCTTACAAAGTGGAGAGCAGACTATGTTACGTATTACCCGGAGGAAACAAAACCGGGTTGGGCGATAGCAGATGTTGAATGGACAGATGAGTAGTGTGGTGAAAAGCTGAAAAATGGTACCAAAAAAAAAAACATAAACAGTTAGATAAATTGAGGACAATGCTCTTCAATTATGCATACGAAACTCCATGCCCGACCAAAATACTCAAGAAGCTTGGAGCTAGTCCGGTCTGACATCAGACTTTTACAAATTCAGATTCACACCAGACCTTACGGACGCATTTTTTATGAAATCAACAATGGTGGCTAACCAGAAGGAGGATTCCTGGAATGGCGTCAACTTGGCGAGGCAAAAAGAAGCCATTGGAGAGCAAGACAAGGTGTATAACCAAGGCGGCGACGACAGCTGTCATTAGGGAAGTGCAAACGAGGAATGCATCTCTGTATTTGAGAGAAGTGGTGGGTTGGAACTCAAATATGAAGTTGTAATTGATCCTTGAGCTCTTCCACATGAACAGATTGCAACCGTACATGAACAAGTGCAAGCTTAGCAGAGCAAACATGCTGCACATGATTTACACACCCATTTAGTTCAAAGAATTACGGAATGTCACTGTAGAAGATAAGGAAAAAAAAGAATGGACCTGAAAACAGGGTAGACGGTTTCCATGTAAGAAACCTCAGATGTAGGGGAGAACATCCCACACAAATGAGCTAAGATTCCGTATACAGTGAATAGGGTTACAAAGCAACCTGTAAACAATCCTGCAACCACAACATCGAACTAAAACCCTATTACAAAAAAATATTAATTACCAAAAAATTCAGAGAAAGTACAAAAAATTTCTACGAGAAAGAAAGACGATGTACAATTCAAATTTATTTTACAAGGAATCTATGAAACATACTATTTATTTATTTTCATTTCGTGTTTTTTTTTTTTAATTTCTTTTTAAGTGTATCTGATTTAATTGGTCAAAATTTTTAAAATTTTAAAATTTTCTAGTCACGATTAATCAATAATCTATGAAAATTTAATAAAAAGTAACAGAAATATGAAGAAATTATACAATTCAATAAAATGTGAGCGGCAACTAAAAGGGATTCATGATTCGAACTCGAGTCCCAAGCTAACCTCTAAGGTCTGGTGCTTTTGATTAGTTATTTGGTACTCTAAGAATATATGTGATATTGCTTATACTAACCTTCGATTAATAAATTATCGTAAAAATCACTCGTTATCTCTTACCAATTTAATAAATATGTATTGATAGTTTATTGGTAGAATTTTTCAATACATACTTTATTTTAAACAACACGTAAAAATATTGTATGATCTTTAAAGAGCGTTGCATAAGTACTACGTACACTTGCACCCAAGGCCTTGCTATATGTTAAGCTGTAACTAGTAACCTTATATGAAAGAATGGAGAGGATTTAGTTCTCGATGAGCTCTAAAAAATAAATAATTTTAATTACCTTTGAATTATCAAAATGAATCCGAAAAACATTACATGTAAAAATAAAAAAAGAGATCCATTTGAAAAAACGGAGAGAATCTAGTTATTTAATTAGGTGGCAGAAGCTCGCCAATTGAGCTCGGCCCAAATATCCTAATATGGCCCAAAGCATGAGTACACGCACTACATTATTTGTTTAGCTATTTTCAGATTAATGTGGTGCGCCACCATGTCTTTTATAATGAAAGGAAGACAATTTTTGAATCACTTAAGTGTGATATTGTTGATCAACACAATAGAGAATGCTAATAATCTAGAGAGAGAGAGAGAGAGAGAGAGAGAGAGAGAGGATTATTACCAACAAAAAAGGTGAGCATGTGAGAATCTTTATGGTGATGGGGTGTTAAGAACTTCATAGCCTTTTTCCTGTCATCGTTGGCGAAGTGCTTTGTGAATAAGGACTCCACTTCGTCCATTAGTCTAACCACCTTTTACCACAACAACAAGTTTTGTACTCATACTAATTAAATTTCAGTTTTCTCCTCAAACTTAAATGAATATTGAGTAAAGAATTAATGTTATATTATATGGTGTGTGTTATTCAACCTAATATTGCTTAAATATGCTCATTTATTTGTGAACCAAGTACCGGAAGAACTTTGCATTCATACTTATTGAGAAGATTGTGTGATCAGTAATACGAACGGAACTACAACCTATAAATAGTAATTAAGACTGATCAGATTGTCAAATATTATTAACTATATTGGAAAAATAAGGGAGGCTTTATAAATTAGTTGTTTTAGATTTTGATGATAGTTGGAATTTTAGGATAGAAAACACAGGTGATAATAATTTATTTTCCTTACTTTTCTGGCTGGCTTACACTCAAGGCAAGTAAGACTTGGGCTCTAGACGCCCAATTTTTTAAGGCCCTACATTTTTTTTAGCTATTACACAAGTGAGGGAGATTGTGACTATGAGTGAGGCTGTGGTGATAGCTATGAGGTTGAACGTTTGGGAGAAAAAGTTTCGGTAGATGTCCAGATGAGTAATTGACAGTTTCATATCGCTTAGCGAATGTAAAGTTCGTTACTATATTATAGATCATAACCTGCCTTGTACAAGGCATGTTAAAACCATGATGGTACTAAATCCCAATAAGTCGTGCAACAATGCAAGGTTGGGTCATGACCTATTGAGAAATTCATGAAATTTGAATAGTCAAAGCAGAGAATAGTATACAAGATTGAGCGTGTCATTACATAACTAATAAGCTCATAAGGGTTATTGACACGTGATGATTTATACACTTAAACACTAATTAATTTACTCATATATGTACATACATACATACATACATACATATATATATATATATATACACACACACACACACACACACACACAACACGAAATTGATCAAACAACAAGGTAGTAGTGCTGCATGGGAAAGTTTCCATATATGTGTGTGTATATATGTATATATATTTATACTTATATTTATTGATTTACTTAACATATGTATTTGAATTGTGTAGAAGTGAAGTTAGTTGAGATAATGACATAAAGAATTTACCTTATCAGAACTAATGAAATGGGATCTTTTCACTACTTTGAGATAAGTTGCTGATGCTTGTTGGTTTGATACCTATTTGATGAGGAAAACAAACATAGGTTAATTGTTTTGACTGGAAAAAAAAAAAAAATTTGTCAAACTTTTGCTACCATGTTCATTTTCATGCTTTTTGTTCCTTTTTTTTTGGGCTATGAAAAAGATAGATGACTAACGTACCTTATCGAATTTCTTAAGTATCTTGGAAAAAGCCACAATATTAAGAGAGCTGTCAAGGCAAAAGAAATGGTGAGCAAATGAACTCTATATATACACACCCCCAAATTTGAGCAAGACAAGAGCTTGGCAATATGAAATAACGCAATAAAAAAACTTGAATCAAAGTATGGGTCAGATTCATTCTCGATCTCAATAAACGTGCAAGTAAATAGTCGAGATTGTTGATTATAAATTGTCCCACCAAATAATTTTTTTTAACTACTTTCCCTTGCAATTTTGTGTAAGATAGTCGAGATTGTTCTATGATATCCTCTTTCTGCCATGCACCTGATGGGCTAATTGTTTTGCCATTGAACTGTTTCAAATAACCCTCCTGAGCTCCAAACAGCACAGGCCTAAACATTCGTTCGATAATTCTAAAAAACTAAGGTTCAATTTGTACTAACTTCTCTGTAACCTATATTTCAATAATTAATATGACTTTTTTTAGCCGATGAAAAAAAAAAATTGGCCTAACTTGATTATTTTTAAATATTTTTTGTCTCTATTCAATTTTTTCGCATTTTGTTGTTTTTGGCTATTGGTCCGCGTTGATGAGAAGAATCTAAAAAGTATAAAATTATATCTAAAAGTTGAAAAAAATCAATAAATACGACAAATAAGCACAAAAAGATTCTATTTTTAGATTATTTTTATCTTTTCTAATTTTTTTTTTAAATTTGGTTCATTATTTATACCTTTTCTGAAATCTTTCGTCGCAACAAACCAATAATCCACAAAAAATTGACGAAAAACAAAAAATTGCAAAAAAAAATCACATAAGAAGAAAAACTAATCAAATAATAAATTATTTTAACAAAATATAAATGAGAAAAAGACATTGAAAATTAATTAATAAACCTGTATGTTTTTAAAAGTCCAAGGCCTCTGTAGAGCTCCACAAACGCTCCTCTGATCATCTTTTCAGCACATTGATTCTTCTTTCTGTTAATGAAATCAGTTCCCGGACCTAATTCTTTCTTGGGATTCTTCAATACATCTTCCCAAACCATAGATGCAACGGCCGATACCGTCCGTGCTGGATTTCCCTTCTTTGTCTTTGATTGTTTCGCCGGAAAATTCATATTTACGCCATTTCTCTCGACTGTGAAAGCTGCTTCCTCTTTCTGTTGGGGTTCTATAGGGCTTTCGCTATATTCGGTCGGGCTTTCTGCTTAATGGCAAAAACAAAACAAAAATTAATTATTGGACGAGACTCTTAATTTTGTTATTGATACAGTATATACCGAAGCCGTTTTAGATTTATCGCTAAAATTAATATACATTTTTTAAAGAATATTTTTTAATAAAAAATTGACATTGTAAAATAAAGTCTCATTACTTCAAAATAAATTATCAAACATGAAGGGTGAGGAGTTTAGTCTCAATTTATGTCTAATTATCCAAAAAAATCTTTAATTGAAATTTAAAAACACACACACACACATATATATATGTGTGTGTATATACGGCACCGATTGATATCAGTCAGAACAACCTGGTATAGTGGCCGAGACAGTACGCTGATGATCCAATACCACTATAAGGTCGAGACAAAACGTACCAGTTGGTACTAGCCGATACGGTATGTGATAGATAACACTGGTACAAATCAAACCCCGATATGAAAATGCATAGTTATATGCAGAGGCGGAACCAGGATTTGATGTGTAGGGGGCCATGATTTTTTTTTTAAAACAAAGGGGGTTGAAATGTAATTTTTTTATAATTTTTAAAATTTATATCTAGTCCTAAAATTTTCTGAAATTTTTTTGGGGGACTACCGAACATGGCCATTCATGTCACGCCTCGTCAACAAAATGAACCCACTTCGAGTCTTGCCAAGAAGATTAAGATAAAAGTGTAGAAATTTGCTCTCACTAGCCATTCAATTTTCAAATTGACCCAATACAGAGTAATAGGGTAGATTTGGTCTATTTCGGTTTATTTTATATTCAATTGATTTTTTCCCGCGATTGTAAATTTTACATTTAATTTATGTAGATTATTAATTTATCTCGATAATAAAAATAAAAAATAAAAAATAAAAAAAGTGAATTAAATCTTAAGAAAGTTTAAAAAAGATAAAAATAATTTAAATTTGTTTTGAAGTATTTTTATTTTTTAATAACCTTTTTAAACCTTTTGGTTATAATTTTTAGATTTTCATTTCAATGTGAATTAATAATTCACACAAATCTTACACAACTATTAAACACAAAATTTTTTAAATAAATATTAAAAAAAATAAGTTAGCCCAAATTAAGCATAATCTGTTGAGACAGAGCACCTCACCAGAATAATCCGAGTTCCGAGCGGATGAGGTGTACGATGGAGTAAGAAATCCCGTGGATGACTTCGACGATGGACTTTTTCGGCGTCGGTCTTTAAGGACTTGCTTCCGTTCCATCAGCATCTGCAGCTGCTTATTCAGTGCATCCGCCCTCTCTAAAAAATCAGTCTCTCTTGTCTTGTAAAACTGGTTCACTTTATTTAGCTCCTCATCCAACTTCTCAAAAAATAACTTAACCTGAAAATAAATTAATAAAAACTTGCACAATTAGAACTAATTCAGGTAATTCATATTTCCAAATGACGTGAAATTACGATTAATTTTTTTATTTTCCTAAAAAATAATGTCATGTAGATTTCACTCTCTTAGCATATAAATTAAAATTAGGTAGATAGACCTCTCAAGTTATCTATATTTGTAGAGTTAGACCCAATAATTATAACAGGATTATTTACAATATTTAGAACTACATAGATCGCGTTCTTAAACTTATTAACATATCTGTTACATAGTGTTTTATATTGAAATGGAAATAAAACATTTACAATACAGAGAAGCCAAAGTGAAGGCAGGAAACAAAGCCAAAAGAAACAAAGAGTTAGGGGTAAGAAAGTAAAAAGACTAGTTGGAAGAAACCAACCCATCCTATCTATTATTAGGGGTCTACTGTGCGCAGTGCACAGCAAAATGTGTTGTGCGCTAAAATGATATCATTTTGGTACTTAAAATATCGCTCGAATAATAAAAAATTGACCGAACAATTTTCGGTCAATATTTTACGTATCAAACCAATGGTGTGCGCAAAACACAGCACCCTCCTCATTTCCTCCTATCTACCCCTGAAGAAACTAAAGAAAAAGGAAGAATAAGAGAGAGGGCGATCAAAAGACATAATGATCGATCTCCATCTTGGAGCGCTAATTACGAATAGACCCCTTTAGAATGCGTTCTAGATTAAGAGATCTCACTGCCCCTATATTAGACACGAAATCATGAATTGCCACTGCCAGACATGGGTGGCTGCCCTAACAATGGATTGGTCCTCAACCTCCTCGTGTAGAAATGATGTCTCGCTGAACACAAGAGTGTGTGTGTGTGTGTATATATATATATATATATATATATAGAGAGAGAGAGAGAGAGAGAGAGAGAGAGAGAAAGAGTGTGTGTGTGTATATATATATATATATATAGAGAGAGAGAGAGAGAGAGAGAGAGATAAGTGTATATTTTGTAATTAATTTCCACGAAAAATAGACATTTGTTATATATAAAGGTAGTACCTCATCCTCCTCAGAAAAGAGCTGAACAAGCTCAGTTTCATACACTTCTTCGTTGGCATCACCATCAGCTTCTCCTTCTGTAATCTTGCTCCTCACCTGAAAAAGACAAAAAATAGAAAACAAGACTGTTATTTTTCTATAAAATTTAGTTTTTTTTTTTGCACTTTTTGGTGGGTGTCTTTATCAGTGATTTCTTTTTGTGGGTTGTTGAATTTAAATCCTTTCGGTTATCAATTCACGATGCTTTCGTGACAATTATTTACACAAAAACTGCCCCCTCTTAAACTTTATTGGCCATAGTCGAAAACGTGAAGCACCAAAACTATGTAAAGATCAAAGTGTGTCCAAAGTTTGCCGGAATCTGACGAATATCTCATATTTTCGCCCTTCTTTAAAGTGGAATTTCATTTAACAGAATTCCAATATTTTGGCACGTAAAGTAACCCAAAGGGACAAAAACAACAAATTTAACAACCAAATTTTATTCACAACCTGAGATGGCAAGAAAGCTAGAAGGAGGACATACCAACAAAAACTTTTATATTCATAACAGTACTCTATTAATTTTTGCCTTTAAACGAAGTCACTTTTAGTTTTATAGAGCAATATTCATTATATTAAAATTTTGCATGTTTATGTTTCGTTTTCACCACCTTCTCAATTGTAAAATCATAAACTTGACGTAAACCTAAATCCCATTATTAGACACTCGACGTGTATCGAAAATTCGTTAAAATCTAAGAGAAAACTATTTCTTTTTCGTATCGTTTATACAAATTCTTCAATAAGGTCTCCGTTGCTTTTTTTTTTTGATGTATGTGTTATATGATTTGGAGAAATAGATTCACAATCAACCACTCCGATTCTGCATTACACTTTTTTTTTTTTTTTTGTATAGAATGTTTATGCAGAACTACGCAGGAGTAGCAATTTAGTGGTCTATTCGTTCAAAATCAAAATACTGGGTCTCGTGATCTAAAATTGTGCAAGTGACACTTTCACATCATAGTTTAAAAACATATGTGTACCTCGATAATCTCTAGATTCTCTCCCGTATTGGGGAAGTGGTCAGAGATTTTACGAAGGACCCTTCGAATGGGGTCGAAAATGGATAGCCCGAAATCGCAGTTGACGTTTTGGATTTGCTTTGGCTTTTTGGCGAGCTTGATCTTCTTCACGTGTTTCTTCAACTGCCAGTAGTTCACGAAAGCCTCCTTCCATTCAGGGATGAGCTGAGCTTCAAGCTCTTTTGAGAACTTCACCATTGGTGTGAGAGGGAGAGAGAGATAGCTAGAGAGAGAGAGGGGAAGAGTTTCAGAGATATGAGTGTCATCAAGGTGGTTTATATATACACGCACAGAGGAGAGAGAAAGATATGTGTGTATAAGCACAAAACATTTACTTATTGAACAAATAGAGAAATGAGTATCTCACCCAATTTTATTACTGTTTTACATTCCGGCTTAACTAAATGCTTGTGATTTTTTTTATTAGCAAAGATAATTATATGGATAAAAAGCATTTAACCCCGTTTCGAATTGGATTCACATTTGGCAAGATTCCAAAACCGACACCAATTCTAAGGTAAATGCTCGTGATTGATAGTGTTTAATTCATTTCATAAAGAAACAACTATAATACATATTCTAAATTAGTTGTTTACGATATACACGTACACTAATATATTTTGTATGAAAATCTAAAACATTGGTAACGTAATTTGATCCATAGCTGCTAGATATATCTCACTATGCAAATTAAATGTTTAAATAGCTCAATAATATTTCAAAAGAGTTCAACAATTTTAAATAAGGAAAAAGTTTAAGCTCCGAGAAAAGTAACCAATAAATTTTTTCCGAATTCACAATTAATAGTCTTGATTTACTTATATTTATGGTCCCACAAATCTAAATAATAATAACTTTTGATTTTGAATTCTGAAAGAATTGTTGGGTTTTTTTTTCTGGGAGTGTATATAGCACCCTTCTTACCTAAGTGGTGTAATTATAAATTTAGCGTGGTGGATTACTCCCACCCAATTCAATCCACGTGTTTTGTATTTTTCACAGTTTATTTATTTTCTTCGTGGTAACGTAAATTTTTTACGTCTTAGTTAATGGTTGCTACTCAAGTAGTAGTAGTTTCTTTTTCTTCTTGAGGAGGTAAAAGTTGAACTAATTAAGTTAGCCATTTCTGTATTATACGTAACTTAAAGTTTTTCAACTACATAAATGTAACCTCTAATTTCTTATATAATAAATCGCAAAATCGATAATCCTTTACTAAAAGTAAATCTTACGAATATGTCTTACGTTCACAGCTATATATGTAAATTATTGAACGACTCGACTTCTCTGCAGTTCATGTACAGATTCACTACAAGAAAAAACATGTTTGGTGACATGAAAAAATATCACCGAAGGTTTAATTTTTATCACCTAGCTATTATCATTGGTGACATTGTCAAGGCACAAGAAGATGTGTCATTGTATCCGTAATACGACAAGTAAGGGGTGACAAAATTGTGTAGTACATCGCAGAACGATGTTAACAATGACAGAAATAGAGGGTCACTAAAAATAGATTTGTCGTGACAAAGGATGTCGATGAATGCAAATTTCAACAGTAACATGAATATGGTGTTAGCGAATAGAGATTTTTCATGAAACATGATGTCACTTAATGCAACATGACTACAATGTGGAGTCACCGAAATAATTTATATGGCAAGAGTTGTCACTAAAATTATATATTATGAGAACCACATGTGTCACCGATAATATTTCCGGTGGGTAAACAAGGGTGACAAATAATTTTTCACCAAAAAACGTGGTTATAAATACGTAAAAGATCACATTTTAAGAAAAAAACGTGATTATAAAATGCTTTTAATTATAAACCGTGAATGAATCTCTAATACACCACCTCTATTCACCAATATTTAATTGTACCACACAGTTAGACTATGAAATTAATCAAACTACAAAAAAATTAATCAAACCACAAAACTAAGAGTATAATATTCAAAATGAGAAAGAAACATTTAATTAGCTCATAAATCTATCAAAAAATATGTTACAATCAAAACCAACATAAAGAAATCATGGTAGGTCTTATCAAGAAAGAACTTTAAAGTCATTGTATTTCACAAGAGGAATGTCCCTGTGAGTCTGCTATTAATGTAGCTTCGATCATTGTTTTGATTGTAAGCATCTATCTCTTTATCTATCAGGCGGCAAAGTGTACAAGATGGTGAACCCATCTCGATCGTTTGTATAGAAGAAGAGGAGGAAGCCCAGAGAAGAAGGTTTGGAAGAAATGTCCTTAGTGAACAAAGAACCTATCTTTTACACAACTTTCAAGAAACCCAAGTAGTGGGCCCAAGAAAGTAGGCCCACCATACTAGTGGTTGTGTAAACAGGGTTATTGGTACTCGAGACACAGTAAATCTAAGGATGCATATGAAATTATGAAATTCTTGCTCGTGATTTCGCTGATTCATCATAAATCAAAGGTAATAATAAGCAAAAGCACCTCGATTACACTTGTTTAATGATAAGTGTTCATGATTTCTTGTGATTGAGAAAAAATTCTGTGGAGTACCGAAATGTATGGCCCGACCCACTAATGATATATGCGGATAATTTGGACTGGGCCAGAGACCATGTACCGTGTCGGCAGCATGAGGTTCCGACCAGTGTATTGTCGAATGGGTCTCAATAGTTCAGTCTAGGATATCCGCACTTGGTTATCGGGTGCCTCGCTTTGGCAAAATGGAGCTTCGGCTGATGATATGCCTAACGGGTTTTGACAAAGGAGGTACAGACTTTGACAATTCCCAGCCTGTTGTCCTTCTGTTTCGCTGAGACAGTGGAAACCTTCTAGAATGGTGGTAGACCCCAATTAGGAAAGTGCACGTATAGCAGTAACTAGATTTGGGAATGCATCAAGTATGAAAAGTCTCCTTGCATGGAAGTATTATGATTTGATATCATTGAGAATAACAGCATCCACATTAGCCTCTCTTAAACTCTTCATTCTCTATTTTGAGGAGCAATTCTTCCACATATATTCCACATCAGCTTCTCTACATGTCCTCTCAATTTTGTGAATGCTATAGTGACTCTTTATATTTGAAGAGTCATTGTAGCCTTCCTATTTTGTGAATGCAAAATTAAAAGTGGTCACGATTCACCCTATTTAGAGAGTCTGATGCAGGAGACATCAGAAAATATGGCTCTCTAAAGTAGAAAAGTAAGAATTTCTCCCTAATTTGGTCTAAAAAATAGAGAAACTGATGTGAATGCTCTAAGGAAAGATTCCCTAAAGATCGTGTCACCAGATATTGCACTCGATAGCTTATAAATAAGAGATCATAAGCTATTAATCAGGTACGCTATCATTCATTATGCAACTGCTATTGTGCTTTAATCTCTCAGTATTCTAACTTTAGCATCAGAGTGCTCTTAGGTTAGAAACAACTCGTTGGCGCTAATTGACTGTTCCTTGCGCAGATTATTGGAGTGATTCAGGCAGAAAATTATTCGTAACCCCCACAACTTCTATAGATACTGCGTATTAAGTCAATCCATCAATGTAAAAATTTCAATCCCAAACAAATTGAAGCAAAAGGAGTTTCTTCATTCATATTAGATTCTATACATATAGCAAAAGCCAGAAAAGAATACAACTGGAGCAAATTGACAAAGAAACTCTACCTTAAGAAACTACCCTATAAATTACTCTTCATTGTTCAAAGTACCATTTTGGGGCAGTTGAACAGTCTCTGGAGGCAGATTGTGTCTTGCCAGTTGTTCTTCGAGCATTTTGCCTCGAACATACCTATGGAAAAGAGAAATAATGAGACGATTAATTTTCGTCTTTGTCTCAACCCACAACTCTGTAGTATGCCGATTCACTACTACACAATCCCGGTCTAGTTGATCTGGGGTAAGTGACTTGTCTTCATTTATAGAGGATAGAGAATAAAGTGTCACGCCCTCAATTTTTCACCTAATATCAAAACATTTAAATATAGCAATAGCCACGTAATCTCACCCAATGCCCAAAATACCATTAGTCATATACCAAGATGTGCCAAATTCTTATAATTTTATAAAAGACGATTTCAACATATTACATAGAGATTAGGACATCTAGTAAACCTGAGTTATGATACATCTTTTTTCAAAAAAGGATATGTAAAAATGTTAAATAACTCCACGAATGTAGCTCCTAGAATGTCATTCAAAAATTCAACACTCCATGTCAAATCCAAGCTAGTTGTTAGGGACAGTACCTGAAAAATAAATAAAGGTTGAGCTAACGAGCCCAATAGAGAAATTCTATGTAGATCTTACGTGAAGATGGAATGTCATGGCATAGAAGGTAAACAACAATGCATAACTTCAATGTGTTATGATAAGAGAAATTAAGTTACAACCGAAGCATTTCCAAATCGAAGTCTACTCATCATAAGCTCGTTTTACATAATTGTTCTCATTGTCATCAGGTAACACTTTCGAATCCACAATAACAATATCTCATGCCTAGTATTCCCGTAGAATCCTAGTCTCATTTCCTAGCTATCCCATCGGAAGTCTAGTTCACAATATTCCTACCATTTCCATAAGAAAGTCTAGTTCATAATACTCCTAGCCTTCCCATAGGGAAGTCTAGTTTACAAAACTCCTAGCCTTCCCGTCGGAGAGTCTAATCTGCACACCGCGTCGGTCAATGTGCTCACACATCACATGAGTCGTATTCCCATTATTTCAATGTATTGATCGTAAATTAGAACCACATGGTACGATGCGTCACTTCCACCAAGGATATCATATTACAACCCTTTCTAGCAACAAACACAATATCTAGTCCACAAAGATGAACACTTTCAAGTTAAAGACCCCCAAACACACCCAAACATACTCAAGCCATTAACACAAAGGTTAAATGCATAATACACCGATAATAAACCATAATCATGTAAAAGGAATAAGAAAATCCCTACCTCAAGAAGAGAAATTCAAGCTTTAAGCTCAAATGGCAAAGCCCTAGCTTGAATGATGGAATAAAGCTCAACCAAACTCTCTACAAGCAAGAACCCACCTCCAAGTGCTTGAAATCAAAGAAAAATAAAAGATCCTTGAAGGACTTTGAGAGATATGGGGGTTTGATCAATTATTTTGGGGTGGAGACATGAGATATGGGGATTTCTTAAAGAGAGAAGGGGAAAAATTCTAAGTATAAGAGGTATAAGTTGTGTTTTAAAAATTTGGTTCGTCACTTTTAAATATGTGCGTCCACCCGCCTAACCCGTCACGGAAAAAGGGCCTATGAGCCTGATTGATCACGGCCACCTACTAACCAAAAGTTTGAAAAACTTCCACCTGCCTAACTGGTCACCGGACATGTGTGAGCCTGACTGGTCACGCCAGCTTACTGACCAAAATTCTATTTTTGCGTGACTGGTCACGCCGGCCATGCTTCATGTCGTGACCAGTCACCCAAGGCCCCCTATTTGTTCCCCTCCTCTTCACCAAAACTCATCCCACTCATCTTTCGTCTCATCTGATGCATATCTATACCCATTTTATTCACCGCGAGACATTTGTAAACATCAAAATAAGACGGTCCTTACAGAAAGTGTGAATATCAAGGAGTTGTCCATAATTGATCTTTTGCAAACTTTAGCGCTATTGTGTGCAATACCACCCAGAGAGGTTGGCTGAATAAGCACATTTGGTTGCTTCAAAATGAAAACGAGTGCCACATATAAAAAAAAGTGGGGTGAGGGGACTAAAAGAATGCCTATTAATTAGGTGGTGGCTGACGTGTCATTTGTCAAATGCCTTCACGTATCCTAGAATCGCTAAGATGGAAAATGTCAGTATGTGAAGCATAAGGCGACACGATGTCTTTTCTTTATTTGACCAAACATTATTCTATTTGTCAAAGATCGTAGAAAAAGCGAAATCTAATATTTTCTGGGTGGAGAAAAGACCAAAAAGAAAATAAGGCACTGTACAGATGAACAAGCAAATGTTCAAACAAACTAAATGTATTTATTGCATATAGTACAACAAAAACACCCTCAAGTGTGTACAAAAAGAGATCAAAGCAAAAGAGTGAGTCCATTGACATGCATAAGTCACTTCAAGCTATCTAAGCATGATATTTACATATGCAAAAGGTAAAATTAAGGCCAATAAGTGGTAAAGCCGAAGTGCTGGTGTCAGAGGAATTACTCAGCAGGGGAGGAGGTGAAGGACTATCAGATTGTTTAACCATGGCTTTTAGAGCATTGAGCCTGCGCTAGAGCTCATCAAGAGCAAGACAAATCTCAAGGTCCAAAACTCGACAAAATTGTTGTCTCATCCGGCCCTCCAAGCCGAGAGAAAATTCTGTACATAGTTGTTCCAAATGATTTAGCTATCCAAATGTAAAATAGGGAGCACTATTGCTTGCCATTGTGGTTCCAAAGGTGAAGTCAAGACAAGTAGTTCTTCACACATTATTTAAAGATGCCACAAAAGGTAGTAGGCGATATGAGCACAATATGTCATTTATTACTGATGTTATGTGTTTGCCCTGGGATAAAGGTAAAATCGACGGCAAAATCATGATGACAAGACTCACATTAGATTTGCTATGATAAAGTGTAATAAATAACTGTCTAAGTTTACACACCAAAATAATAAAGTACAGCTAATTGGAGTTACTTAAGGCACACACGCGAAGTAAAAGACACTCATTAGCACTGCAAACATATTTACAAGGGCATAAGAACAAGGAAACTAAGCTAAGAGCAAAAAACAAAACAACTCTAACATCTACGAGCTAAATTTGGACTTGCAGCTTCAATTTCTACTCAGGTAGTGAGGTTTCCCAGTGACAACAGAGAATGATTTTAAAGTAGTATTGAAATATTCAAGTAATCAGAATGTGGAGTTTTTCCTAAGCAAAGTCAAGAAATTCTTTTTCTTTTTTCTTGTTCTCTTTTTTGGCCTAATGTTTGAATATTTTATTGGCCAATGGTTTGAAGGCTAGAATTGTCCTCTTAGTCTTATGTTTAATCTTGACTTCCTTCATAGAGAACTTCTTCAATGTGCCTTTATGGTACTTTCGAAGATCCTAGGGAGTGTTTGGAGGCAATTCAAATATCATGTATTCAAGAGAAAGAATCTTGAATGGAAGACATTAAAGCTTGTCTTTTATATCATGGTCATCATGCCAGACCTGCTCGAAGGGGTTGTCTTGGCAATGATATTGCAACCAACTTATAAGATTTGGGAGATGCATAGCGAACGCACGAATTTTGTAGAAGATTGTACATATAATATCAGAAGTTTCGACCACCTCGCAAGCCCACATAAAGTTAGTCCAAGGGATGTCTTCGACAACACTTCAAAGGGAAGACAAGACGAGGCGGCCAATAGTTCCTTGGCTTCTTTTACTTACCCATCAAGATCAATAGGGTAAAATTGAGTAGTTGGAATAAAAGTTTGCATAACCATGGTACAATCAGCTATTTCCTTAAACTAGTTGTGCCATCCTCGAGAGGAGCTAGAGTTGAAAATTTAGTGTATCCCGCAGGATAAAGAATTCGATGGACCTTATCAAACAGTTCTTTCTTCTGAGTGCCATCTTGATGCTTCAATTCATCAAAGCTTAAAAATTTAGGTTATGTCCTCGAGCATTATCACTCGAAGGAAGTTGGAAAAAGGAAGAGGAATACAGAAAGTCCATAAAGCTGAAATAAATATCTATATTAGCAAATGCAGGGTGACAAAAGCCTCACCACTCTCGAGCGTGAATGATGAAAACTCTTAGGAGAGTTGATGCCACCCATAACGATCTAGATCATGGTCGAATGGGTAGTAATAGCTAGAAGGTCCCAGGTTGGCAATAGGCAAGGTTCAAAGATGAAAAGTTTGTCATCCCAATTTTCTGAGGGTTGGGTCAAACAGTTGGAAATATCAGCAACTATAAAAGGATTGGCTTCAAAAATAGAAAGAGTTTCAAAGGTATGGCTAATGGTTGAAGAGTCTCCATGATAAATAAAGGTGAAAGACGAATGAATTAGCATGCATCAAGTGCTGATATTTATAATTGAAATGCGAAGAGGTCAGACTTGAAGTTGCAGAGATGGGGATAGCGGCAACCATATTTTCTCACAAACTTCCTCATGGCGGGAAATAGACGATTCGAATATCCACAGCATTTTCAAACCTCAAACTATGCTGATGCACAGGGTATGTTGACTCTTTAATGTATTCACCAATTAGAATTTGACATGTGGCACAACATAATAGCGAGAAATTATATTTTCTCACAAACTTCCTCATGGTGGGAAACATACGATTCGAATATCCACCAGCATAATCAAACCTTAAACTATGTTGATGCACGGGGTGTGTTGACTCTTTAATGTATTCACCAATTAGAATTTGACACGTGGCACTACACAATAGCGAGAAATTATATTTTCTCACAAACTTCCTCATGGCGGGAAACATACGGTTCGAATATCCACCAGCATAATCAAACCTTAAACTATGCTGATGCACGGGGTATGTTGACTCTTTAATGTACTCGCCAAATAGAATTTGACACGTGGCACTACATAATAGAGGTTCACACACCCGATTAAAAGGCACAGAGTACCCAAGTGATGCATGCATTTGGACTTCTATTGCAGTGAATTAACTGTTACAGAGGTTTGCATGTAAAACTCGGACCAACAACGTTTTGTGTGCACATGTAGTTATCCAACTGTCATGCATTCCCGCTCATGCAGAAGAGGAACATGAAGAGATGTGGTCGAGGATGTAGGAGGAGAAGAAAAATATGTAGGCAATGGCGGAGTACAACGATCATGGTTTGTCCTTACATCAAAAGAGAGTTAACGTCTTCAAATGCAAGCAAAAAATCTAGAAGAGAAGAAAGGTGTCAAGTACCTAGGGTAGTCTATAAATAGGAGCAATAGATATAAGGAAAGAAGAGGACACCCCCCATAATACGTACTTATATTTTCATAGTTGACTTTCCTTTCTAGTACTTAGCATAGTCGTAGCTTTATCCGTAGCTATAGTTGTACTTAGTTTTAATGGTAGTATGTAGTAGTAGGAGTAGGAGTAGGAGGAGTCACTTAGAGTTAGTTCGAAGCAAATCGGATCCCTCGAATATATGTTTGTTAATAGATTTATCATTCAAAATCATTTCATTACTCACTCATTGTGACTGTTCATCTCATGCTTTTGATTTTGAACCTTCACATGTCAACACTTGAGAAAAATCCTCTTAATTAAGGTAAAAAAACAAATAACACAAACGTCGAGTAGTTGTTGGTTTCAACTATCACATTAAAAGTTTTTTTGAAAAGAATAATTACAAGTTTTTTGTAACATGCTCGCGCACAATTTTGGCCCTGAGAAATATTTGAGCCGACAGGTTATGAATTATAATGACTGAATTGATGGCTATTTTCTCACTTTATGGTTATTCATATTTTTTTTATTTTATTGGTGGAAATATTAATACTGGTATTGACGTCACTAATTAGTCAGTTCATTAATTGGATGAACTTGGACAATTTGTCTCGACCTCATTTGATTCAGAGATTAAGTGCACGAGATTGGTTTAAGGATGCTTAATCCCGTGTTATCCTTTGTTTGGTTCCCGTGTTGTAGTCCGAAAATAATAATACAGGACTATTACAATTTTTTTATGGAGGGTATTATATTATCCCATCGAGGGGGGACCGTTAATCCAGGTAAAAAATGCAAAAAAAAAA
>JABCMJ010029022.1:0-13283 GCA_014822125.1 Arbutus unedo | reverse complement strand
TCTCTCTCTCTCTCTCTCTCTCTCTCTCTCCTTGATGAAGTTTGTTTGATTAACAAGTCTGTTTTCTTTCTATTTCTTGGTTTTCTTCTTTCTATTTCGCATGGATGTACTTTTCTTGTTTGCTTATTGGATTCTTTTTGGTGTTATCTTTCCCATCTGTTTCCCCCATGGAGCATAATCAAGCCCCTATGATGAAGCAAAATAATCAAGCTCAAGCCCCTCCCATGGAGCAGAACAATCAAGCCCCTCCAGGATGCACACACATTTGTTACACTTGTGAAAAGTATATCTTGTCCAATTGCTTGAACCTGCACATGAGTTTGATTAACTGTTATGAAATACTTTTCGCAAACCATAATTGGGCAAGAAATATTTTCATAGAGAGTGTCGACTGACCTGTACTTGATGCAAAAATATCTTTTGCTACCCAGTTGATCTGGCTGATCACCGAGACAAACTCAGTCACTGGTGAAAAAATTTCAGTATTAGACTTTACCAGCATTTCAACTCATGAAACTACCCAGTACCCATTCATAGATCAAAGCTTCTCATTTTATTTAATAAGTTTTCTTGGTTTTCTATTTTGAATGTATGCATGTATGTACGTATTTGCTCATGTGCATTTTTCATTCTTGGTTTTCTATTTCGAATGTATGTATATATGTATTCATTCACTCGTGCACTTTTCGTTTTCTTGTTTGTGTTGAGAAGAATCAAGCTTCTAGGACGGAGCATAATCAGATTCAGTCCCCTTCCCCTCAGCCCATGGAGCATAATGAGATTCAGGCTCCTCCCCCTCCACCCATGGAGCATAATCAGATTCAAGCCCCTATGAGCCGCCCATTCATCTGTTACGGTTGCGCAAAGTCTTTCACGCCCTGCAGATTTAAGCATCACAACGAAGCAGTTCACTGAGATTGCACCAAGACTTGTGATCAAAACATTATTGCAACAATCAGCGCAATCTGAAATTACATTATTGAAGTTTGGCATGAATTTACGTGTTTGTACCTATGCATTGGCTCGGCCCGGCCCAAGACCGCTCAGCGCTCGGTTATTTTTATTGATAGTTCATTATACAATCATTCAGCAATAGTCCACTAAGTTAAATAGTCGGACGCACAATTAACAAACACTCAACCAATCGGCTAGAGTTCTTCCACTCGGCTAGGGTGTACCTTGCTCAGTTAGGAACCAGCCACGGATCCCTTGGGTGAGACCCATGGTTGTGAATACCGTACTGTACTAACCGGAACGTACCGTTTTAACATAAAAATAGTACTAAGTACATCTAGTATCGTACCGTTATCAATACTAGCCGGTACCGGATTTATTTTTTTTTAAAAGTTGTGAAAAAAATTAATTTTTTTGGGTTTTCTCTCTATGGTTTATATATATATATATATAGTTGCGGTAAATTTAATATGGTACTTAGTACATGACCGATAACGGTACCTAATACATGACTGATAAAAAAATTGGTACTCAAGCCAATTTGGTATTCAGAATCTTGGTGAGAGACCCCACAAATACCGCTTCTAAGCACTCAAAGTCTCGGAGATGAAGTACTTATTGAATAACTCGCTCCTCCCAATATGAAAAATGAGAGTGATCGGCGACCATAAGTTCGCATGGAATTCATTGTTACAAAGTTAAAGATAAGGAACACTTTTACAATTGTCATTGATACTCGGTTGCATATATTCTCTCTTAAGTGATAACTAGTTTGACCGTTTGAGATTGATTAAAAACTACATCAATTTTAGGATTTGTGTATATAAACCACTGAAAGAGTACAAAGACGGCCATCACATTTCCAGCACCATCACTGCAAATATAGAAAGAATCTATATATAGGTAAATGCAATAGGGATCCGGGGGCCTGCTTTGCAGCCCCGCACAGCAGCCTCAGCTGTGTGCTAATACGACGTAGTTTAGTGTAAAATGACATCGTTGTATTTTATGCTATGAGAGATATGTTTTGCTGAAATTTTAGTAATTATTGAATTATTGTTTAATTGTTTTCTTGCTCTTATTTCATTATTTTTTTTTCTTATTTTTTATTTTGCATTAACTTTTTTATGGTTATTGGTTCGTCCCGACGAGAGAGTTCAGAAAAGTATAAAAAAATATTTTGAAAAGGTTAAAAAGTTCAGAAAAATAAAAAAATAAGTTAAAATAACCTCTGTTTGGGCTTATTTTTGGTCTTTAGTAAAAAAATTTAACTTTTAGATATAATTTTATACTTTTTAGATTTTTTTTCTTCGAAATGAACCAATAAATTACAAAATAATGATGGAACACATAAGAAAATGGAGAGTTAAGTTTTGTTATGGCTCTATTTGGCCTAACTTACATCAAAAAGTATGAAATTATGTCTAAAAATTTTAAAAAACTACTAAAAATGAAAAGTAAGTCCAAACAAATGTTGTTAAAATGATTCAAAAATAACAAATACAAAAATTTTAAATAAAGATAAAAAATAATTAATCTACGTAAGTTAGGCCAAATAGAGCCTAAGCAAACTTAACCCTGCTCCATTATTTTTTATAGTTTATTGGTTTGTTTCAGCGGAAAAAATTTTAAAGGTATGAAATTACGTCAAAAAGTGAAAAAAATATACTAAAAACGAAAAATAAGTCCAAACAGAGGTTGTTTTGACTTATTTTTTTGTATTTTTCTGAACTTTTATTAATTTTTTAAAATATTTTTGTACTTTTTTGAAATCTCTTGTCGATATGAATCAATAATGATCGAAAAATTGAAGCAAAATCAAAAATTAGAAAAAACTAATCAAATAAGGATAAAAAAATAAAATAATAATTTAATAATTAGTACACTTTAAATAGATACTAACTATGCTTCATTTGTTTATGCTTCATTTGTTAAGTTTACCATAATGTTTTCATGTGTTTTTTCCACTAAAAATCGCAGTATAAAATAAAGTAAAATTATTTTATATTAAACTACATCGTGTTAACGAGCAGCAGAACTGCTGTGTGCGGCTAGACAGCAGGCCCTCGGTTCCATGCAATAGACATTCAACTCCCAAAAAAGAAAAATACAAAGGACAACATGGACATTTTGGTAAATTGCTTGTAGACCTAATCAGTGGTTTCAAACCGTTGATGTGAGTTCCATTGAGATAGAATCGTCCACAACCACAACATGATGTCTTAATGGAATCTCTGTCTCTAACAGAAACCAAAATATTCGGTGTTCTTCATCTGGGTTCAAAACGTACTCACCTTGGTCTTCTGAATCTGCATAACAAACCGAAATCTTCAATACCCATTTGCAGAATTGCCTATGGAGGCAATTCGAACTTTGTTTGTGCACCGATTGCCTTCTCAACAGGTTGCAGATTCCAAAAGAAGAAGACAAACAACCATGCTACTGCCTTGAAATCCAGCCGCAGAGAGTCTCCATATGAGGTGTTGGGCGTTTCTCCCTCTGCAACTCCCAACGAAATCAAGAGAGCTTATCGGAAACTTGCTCTGAAATTCCATCCGGATGTCAACAAAGAGGTATATACTACTCAACAAAACTCAATTTTATAGTTGAAATTCAAGATAATCGGCTGTTTTAAACCGAATTATTTAGAAAACTGTGCATATAATCGAGGTAAATCCCTTTTGTCATCCGAATTTGAAGGTGACAATTCAGTTATGTTACATAAGGTTTAGTCTACTTATTATCAAATAGTTTTTGCTGAAAATCTGCTACCATTGAAGCTTATATTTCGTTCACTAAAAGCTGTAGGTTGGCAGGATTTGGCTTTGTTTGCTTTGGCAACTATATATTCTAGTATGGATATCTTTATCGGCTCGGACACAGAGATGATTGGCAAACACTCCAAAGATAAGAGTGTAATAAGTTCCAACTGTACAATTGACACTACAGTCTTTGACACAGGTTTTTGTGAGGTTCCACTTAAATTGCATACGTTAACATGAAATATTGGGTTTGAAGTTTTATGTCACTCGTTGGAGTCTAGCCATTATGGTGGCTTCGAACCTTTTCACTATGAAGTGGGGGGAGCATGCTTTATGTGAGGGTGGCTCTGATCAACCATAATGTCTTTAACGATTTACCAATTTATGAGAGCCGACTTCATAACTGAGGAACACATTAATCAGGACATTGATAGTTTGTTGGACTGGCTGGTTTAAGAATTAAATCACCAACCTTTCATAGTCAGCTGGTTAGTCATCTTGATACCCATAATGGACGTTCGACCAATTTGGGTTCCTATATGGTTCCTTCCCCAAATTGAGGTAATTTCTCTTATATTGATTCGTCTCTTGTAAACTCAGGAAATCAGTTGACTTTTTCAGATCAACATCTGTATATAAGCCACACCAAGCTTTATGTAGAATCCCAGAGGTTATCTATAGAAGCCTTTTCAAGTTTATCTAGTTATTTGGGAAGATCTTATATCTCTGTGCCCGCCCATCATGTTTTATTTGGATATTAATTCCACAAGAAGGTATTGGCAAACAAGAAAAGCTCTTTGAGTTGTAGCACAGCAGTAGAAATGATATACTCAAACAAGGCTAAGCGTAGATGTATGTATTGGTCAATGCATGATCTGTCTTTCCTTCTCACTTTGACTTAGTTATCCTTCTTTCGGTGTATGCCACAATGTGCACATTGATACTCAGTCCCATAGTTAATAGCTTTTTACAAGAACTCATGTTGAGCAGGTTCATGCAACTTTAAAATTTGATGTCACATCAAATGCGAGACTGGTACGTAGGATACACACAGCTAGTCGTTTAAGAATAACACATTTGGCTCATTCTATCTTTGTTCAAGCTGATGCAAGGGTAAAATGATTTTGAAGACAGTTACTTCTAGATTCTTGTCGACTTTTCTATCAAACCAGTTTTAGAACTCAAGTGAATTATGTAATCATTTTTTTGGGTCAAATGATTTTTTTTTTTTTAGCACTAGTTCCATGTTAAAAGCGCTTCCTGTTTTTTCAACCAATTAACTTTCCAGAATGGTTGAATTTTTCCTACTTACACCTGCTCTCTCAAACAGAGAAACATGCAATAGTAAATAGTAAATAGATTCACCTGTTCCTGACAAATGTAGACTTGCATTCACGACGTTGCAAGCACCTTGACTTTTGGAACAACTGAGGGAAGAAATTTTATCAACCAAAGACTAGTAGCAACCTGGAGAATTTCTAGTGGTTGAATATGTGAAATTTGGCCTTTAGACAGCTATTGGTGATGCCATATTGGGTGTCTTGGAAATACAACATGCATAAGATGAATATCATGCTGAGAGGTCTATTGTCCTGAATCCATAAGAGTTTAGCACCATGGATGATTACAGTGTTAAGAGGATGGAAGACCCCTTCTCTTGTGAGATTGGATTTGATTTTAGTTAACAGGTTGTGTCATGTAAGAATATGAATGCCTGAGATAGAAGTTGCAAACCTGCTGGAACTTTTGTTTTCATATATACCATTTCAAGTAACTTGTGTATGACGACGCTTAAGCTTTTCAAATCCCTTGGGGTTGCAGGCAAATGCTCAGGAGAAATTTTTGAGGATAAAGCACGCATATAATACGTTGCTTAACTCTGAGTCTCGAAGGAGATATGAGGCTGGAAATCAGACATCCGATCATCCATATTCAACGACTGGAAGAACCCAAAGTTGGAATACTCAAGATGACGAAGAGTTCTATGGCTTCGGTAAAGAGAACATATCCTGATGAAAACTGTTTAGTTATCTTTTGTTATGTCCTTATGTGCGACGTTCTACTGCAACATTCATTAACCTCAGTAGTGTAAGGTTGATGACCCTTAAATAGTATCTCGATTCTTGACCCAATGAACATTGTATCCAAAGTTCAACCGATTGCTTATGGTAGTGTTTGGATAAATTGGACCTATCCGATCCCAGTTAAATTCTTAGCAGTATGTATGATATAGATTTAAATGGTCTGTAGCATTAGTGCCTTTGGTCGCCTTTCTTCCCTTTTCCTTTGCTCCCATTGTCTTTCTTCGTTACAAATAACTTTTATGTTCGTCAAAACCTCCATACTCAAATTTCTGACCTGAATTCAGTTGATGTTACCTTTATAAGGAGAAGGCTTTCCAATCATCTATTCTTATATTTAACACCTTTATGCTGCAGGTAACTTTTTCAGGGATGTCCAAATAACAATAGGTAGAATTTGATGCCACGAGTGCCATAAAGTTTACCTCGGACGATTTCGCAATATTTCCCAGCATTTTAATTTCCTTTATCTTGCTAGTGAAGAAAGTACCTTACCATCATGCTGAAATTTGGAAAATTTTGGTGTTCCAGAGGACTTCTTTAGGGACCTTCAAGAAGAATTCAGGAACTGGGAGGCTAGTGCTTCTTCACAAGGAAAACCCAAGAGCTTATGGGAGGAATTGGCGGTAAGTCTAAATGAATGCAAGAAAATTGGTGCCTTTGCAACTACTAGTCTACTCAGTTCTTTTGTGACAGTCCATAAAACTAGGGAAATTTGCTTGACAGGATATCGGGGAAGAATTTGTCGAGTTCTTAGAGAAAGAGCTGAACATCGGTGATGCAGAGGTCGAAGCAGAAAAGGATGAAACCGATGAATTCAGAAATTACGGATCAGAGAGGAGGAGAACTGGCAGTCAAACAGATGCTGCCCGAAAGAGCAGCAGCATTGAGGAAGATATTGAGGAGATTGAAGCCACCCTTAATCAATTGAAAAAGGAATTGGGTCTGTGAAAGGTAAAAGACCCATTTGTAGTTATTGTTTGTTTGTACTGAAATTGGCAGGCTTGCTGGAATTTCATTCCACATTTTTGAGCTTTTTGAGCTTTTTGCCTCCACATGGCACTTTGCTTGTGCACGAATTTGTAATCACATTTCATTGTAGATTATTTTCTCTGAAGGATCATTTTCTAGTACTTTACATCTCTTTTCGAACGAGGATAAAACCATAATGCCTGTATTTACGACCTTATTAGTTTTTTTACTGCAAATAGATATACAGATAGACTACTCCATATATCTTTACGACTCGATATTAGCTACAAATTTGTAATCATACCAAATTCTATAAATAACTCACAGAAATAGGAATACAAGAATCAGAATTAACTTCTCAAAGCAAGTCTCAACTGAAGACTGTAAAATGCCTACGTTTAGCTTCAAGAATCCTTCCATCCACCATATAAAGTGAATGCAAACCTATTCAAAAAAAATTGATCTTAAAAAATACAAGTCAAAATCTCTCCCCAAATCTGAAGAAAATGGAACCAGTCCCATTGTTGTGGTCAACAGCATATTCGGCCCTTACTAGACCTAGCTTGACTCCTAACCCATATGAGGAACCATGACCCATTCTCCTGTAGACCGCCGTGGGATTTCCCTTAACATCCTTTGAACTTCCCAAGTCATTCCCATGTTCTGCAAATGCATAGACATGTGTGTTCCTCACAGGTATCCGCATCTCAGCAGCGAGCTGCAGGAAAGGTTTATAACCAGAAATTAAACACCAAGGCCACTTATTATAAATGGATATGACCAGTATTCAGTATGTCTTATCTTTCTGACTATTTGTTAAGCTTATCTTGGTCAGGAACTTTATTAACTTCTAGTCAACATTTTATGGATTATATTTCATTTCAACAAGAATACTCAAAAAAGCTAATGTAAAAATCAAAGACAAAATCCTATAAAGGTCCAAAAAAGACAACTAAACCAAAATAAACCTTGGTCAGTATTTCCGTTTGAGTTAGCTTTCCATTTTTTTTTCTTTTTCAAATTCTCTTATCGCTAAGAGATGAATTAGAAACCTAAAAAATCTTGGTCCAGAAAAAAATTTAAAGCAAACACAATCCAAGTCCTACCTCAAGGATATTACGAGCTGCACCAATCTCTCCCATGTTGTAACCCCTCACAGAATAAGGGCCCCCAAGTGTAAAAGCATCATAACTTGGGAGATCTCCCACACAACCGCCATAATGGCCGTGAAGGACCAGAACAGGTGGTGGTGGTTTACCGGCACCTTCTTCCACTTGCTTTAATGGGATGAATCGTGTCAATGTTAGCTGGTGGCGATTGAAAAATGGGAACTTGCTACCGATGCCAAGGCCTTGGTCAAGCTGCAATTTGAAAATAAATTAGGTAGTACAATAGGTACTGAACTCCTTCAGGGGTATGAAGGTGATAGAACTTAAAGACAAATATAGATAGGATACCAAAGAAAACAAACGATTACAGACTTGGATTATGAAATTAAAATCCTCTACCCCTTAAAACAGAAACTTCTGCATATCCTCTGGATATTTCCAAATTAAAATCTAGTGAACATGACTAGTGGATGCAGAACATATAGAAACAGAACTCTTAAGCTCATTGGATCCCATCAATGCTAGAAGAAACAAGAAACTACAACTTACAAACAGCTGAAACTCATTTCCTGTGCGAGGGAGAAGAAATTGTTCCAAGTATAAGCACATAGAGCAGAACTTAAAAAGGCATTTAGACGATAATACTGAGCACCATTCGTCATACATAGGATCAACTGACAGATTCATCTCACCCAAAATGACATTACAAAATCAACCAGTTAAAATGATGGCACAAAGTCCTCCTTCCAACTTCCAAGGGATACTTAATGCATACTAAAAAAGGGAAAGACCTTTCAGACAAGGAAACAAGTCCGTGAAAGGACATTCTGAAGTTATAAAGCAAAAAGAAAGGAAAACCTCATAGACAAAGCATCCACTTGGAATGTGATACTTGATGAGAATGAACTCCTTAAAGTGTATCGCAAATATCAGCACAAGGCATTCAGATGCTAATTGGGACATCAAATATCAAGGAATCCAACTCAAATCATCTGATAGTAGAAATCCTTCATTAAACAACGAGATCAGCTTAAAAGACTCACCTGGAACACGTTCCTCTCACCAACGATTGCTCCATTCACAAACCTGGTGTTATCACGCGTAATATTTGCCTGAGCAAATGCCATTCGGTCAATGCCAGTGCCGCTGAGTGTTGTTGGAGGTCCATCTGCACTAATTCCTCCACTTGGCAACACCCTTTGACCAGCTGGCGAAATGTGACTACTTTCATCACGTGTAGTTATCTCTTCCATGACGAGCCCATAAGTGAATTTGCTTTGACGGGTGAAATTCTGCAAGGCGAATATCAGTTAATGTATAAACCATTCAGGCAAAGGCAAAACGATAAGTAAAGCGGTGAAGTCTACCTCTGTAATATTGGCTTTCACACCGGCACGATCAACCCATATAGGGGGGACTTCATCCACCCCTGGCCCACCTGTGAAGACGGGACTTAGTTTCCTGCTGTTAAAGCAGCTTGCTCGGAAGGTGCGGTTGCGAGGATCAGAAACACCATCTAAATAGGGGTGCACATATTCAAGCTTAAATGAAAGATCATCCTACAGAAAGAAGTGCTAATTTGTTAGGATACGAAAAATGAAAAATGAAAAATGTAGCACTGCACAATCATGTAAGTAACGTGGAACAAGATCTAACATTAAATAACAATTACCTGAGGATTCAGGAAGTTGCTAGTAGTCACTGAGCCAAGGATGGACCTGTTTAACCCTTTGAGGTTCCGATGCTCAAATGAGACAGTTCCACCAGGCTGAATTGAAGCCTGAGGAACATTGAAGATAACAAGAAACATCAATTAGAACAGTAAACCAATAGATTTTTAACAGACAAAATGCTAACAAGTTAGCTTGTATACCAGGGTAGGACGACCTCCACGTCCAGGGACAATACTCCACTCCGTACTGACTTCAGCTGACTTCTGTTCGAGCTCCTTGAGCTTTATCTCTACAATAATCCCCCCTTCATTGTTCTCATCAGGTCGGGGATTGACTTCAATATTTGAAAACAAAGCTAGTGAGTTTATGTTCCTCAGCGCTTGTTTTCCGGCTTCTATATTAAAAACATGCCCTTCTTGGAGCTGCAAACAGAACACAAATTTGGCAAGCAAATAAGAAAACGCCATCTAGACCCATATAGATAATTTTGAGGGCTAAGTCAATTTAATCCAATAAGAAAAAATTGCATGACCCACAATGTCTAAAATGACTAATAAAGGCACAATAACCAATCATGAAAAAGGAAACCCAAGCAAGCAAATAATACAAGATCAAACCAAGCAACATCCCATATGAGCAACAAAAAGGGTGAAAACTGAAAACCATAAATTGATGAACTCTAAACTAAGGCTCTGTTTACTTGTCAAGAAATTTGTACGGAAAATCATTCACAAGAAATTTTAGTGAGGTGAAGTAAAAGAAAAAGAAATATGTTTGCTTTCATGTCTTTATTTGCTAAAAGAAACTTATGAGAAAGTGAAAAAGCAGAAGTTGAATTGTGTAAGAAACTAATGTGAAAGTAAAATTCTAGCAAAATCTTGTATTTTTCTGCAGGACGAAAGAGGCTTAAGAGGCAAAGAGTGAAGCAAAAATAATTAGTTTTGGTAAGTCAGCTTAGCTAAACTAATTAATCCTCTATTAAACAACCCAAAATTGCACTGCCAACAGTGTCTGCAAAGATAAATTCCAACGCAACCAAGCAAATCACAACAAAGGAAACTAATAAATCAAATTCTAACAGATCAAACGAGGCAAAAATGACAAGCTATAAAGGCAATTAACACTACAAAAAAACTTCGAACTTCAACGACTAGTGAAAAATTAGAAACTATCGCCTCCAAAAAACCAGATAAAGCATCACCTGTTTGGGCAATTCTCGCTCCACGACTTCAAATTCGGTGTTCCCTTCGACCAAATTCCCAAGCTTATCCTGGAATTGAATCACCAATTGGGTAATATCTCCTTCCACCACCTCACAAACCACTTCCTTCGTATTCAAGTTCCCGAAATTTACAACCTGCGCACACGCGTACCCCTGGTCGTGGTACCACTTCTGAACATGATCTCTTATCTTCTGCAACAATCTGGCACTCACCGAACTTTGCTCCCCCAACATCCGCAGCACCTCCTCCCTCACCGCCCTCGGCAACAAACACGGCCTTGACATATCGACTCTCCTATTGTATTCCCTCTCTAGGCTCCTCGTGTACTCCATCTGCTCCCTTTCGGTCATATTCGGGCTCATCTCTATCGGCTTCGACTGCGCCATTAGACCCACATTTATGCACTTGAACGAATTGGCCGCTTGCCACTTACTCTCGGCGAATGAGATCGTGATACCCAGAGTCCCATCGGGGTTCGTTTTCCCTTCGAGATCGACCTTCTCGAACATTCCGCAAGTGGATAAGGTTTCAAGCTCTTTCTGGAGCTGGGATTTTGTGTATACGCCGCCAGGACGGAGAGAGACCATCTCGAAGAAGGAATCTTCGGCGCCGACAGTGGCCCGCTGGCTACGGTCGTAGAACGAGATATCCGAGATCTTGTACTTCTTGAACCCGTCTAGCTTGTGGAGCCGGATCGTCGCGTTGGCCTGGAAGCCGTGGCGGTCCCATTCCTGCGTTTCTTCGTCGTCTTTGGCGACCGCCGGAGAAGAGACGCCGCCGCCGCCGCTCCCGCTCCCACTCCCACTCCCTCCGCTACCGCCGGGTCCATTTCCCAGGAAGGAGGGGGCGGAGGAGGCTAGGTGGAAGAGTAATCCGGCGGCCGCGGAGACGGTTAGTGTTTTGGTAAGGGAGAGGAGGTGATTTTTGGGAGGGTTGGATTTTAGGGGTTTATAAGGGTTTTGAGGGGAAGAGAGGTTACATTTGACGGTGGTGGAGAATAGGCGGGTATTGGTGGAGGAGGGGTTCGAGGCGGTAGAGGGGGATAATTTGCGGCGGGACGGAAGAGAAGAAGTGCGATTGAGAGTAAGAAAGTGGCCTGTTGCGGCCATTGTCGATAAGGAAAAGCGGCAGAAAGGAGGGAGAAAGAGAGAGAGAGAGAGAGAGAGAAGGGGGGGAAGAGGGAGGGGTAGGTTAGCTGAACGTGTATATATATGTTGGAACTTGGAAGCTACAGTGGAAGTGGCGCTGCTGTGATTTAGTATTAGTTAGCCTCGATTATTTATAATTTAATTTTTTTCTATTTATTATTTTCATTTTAATTTTTTATAAATTATTAATCCGTCTTTATAATACGAATTTAAAAAGTATAAAATTATATTTAAAAATTAAAAAAAAATTACTAAAGATGACGAATAAAAGAAATTATGTTTTTAAATTATTTTTATTTTTTTTGAAACTCGCTTTAAAATAAATTAATAATTCATAAAAAAAGGCTTCAATATCTGCGGGGGAGACTTTATTTCGGCCCCTTTCTCGGCCGCGGCCACGTCCCAACACAAGAAGGATCTTAAATCAATACAAGAAATAAAAAATAAAGTACCTTATTATTATTGCAGATGGTGGAAGCTTAATATTACAATGGAGAGGGAGAAGGATTACAATATAGGAAGAGGGGGAAGAAAATCCTGCCTCACTGCTTACAGACTTGCTCTATTTATAGATGATACAAACTCAAAATGAAATTCAAATGAACTTCAAAAAGAAAATGAAATTCAAATAAAAGTAATGAACAGTAAATCCAAATAATGAAGCTTCCTAGCCGGGTGCTCTTGTGGGCCCCATCGACACAAATGGTCTTCTTTAATTGGATATGCTAGGTTCCATTATTAAACTGGAGTCCAAAATTTTGGACAGATGCTAAAAGAAGCACCGGAAGTAATTTGGCTGTTAGCCAAGCTTTTCTTTTCCTTTTTTGGATTGAGACAGCTTGTCAGCTACGATTTCTGTCATACTGTCCCAAAAATCTCCCAGTGTGGGATTGTCCGGATTCNTCAGTAGCTCGGGGAAATTTTTCTCTTAATTGAGCTGAAATTTCGAGAAAAGGATTTTTAATGGAGACTTTCTCCTGTTGCTGTACTTGCCTTGTTAATTCAGCAACTTTAACCTTAATTCTGTCAAGAGTCTCATTAGTATCAGTTCCCTTCCACCAGCGATATTGAAAGGTTCTTTGAAGAATTGGAAGTTGGAGCTGATTAACTCCGATTTGGATATCCCATTTCCAAATCCATGGAATCCCAAAAATTGTCATAGTTTCGAGGAAGAGTCTTCCTTCAGGGTTATTTACATTAGTTCCCCTCAATTGGGAATAATATTGCGTAAATGGTTTTAACGCAACTTGAATCTCAGTAGGTAAATAGTCTGGCTTGGGGCCAAATTTAGACCACCAAATGTAAAACCAGTTTGGAAAACTATTATTTTGTGTCATAAGATTGGGACACAATTTGAGAAA
>JABCMJ010029020.1:0-12285 GCA_014822125.1 Arbutus unedo | reverse complement strand
ATTTTATCCACCGTAACATATTTTTAAACATTAAAATAGAGCGGGTCCTCACAACGCTTGAAATAGTCTATGTTATCCAAACTCTAACATTCTCAAAATTTTAACATAGATTATTTCGAATGAGTAAAATATCATTAGTTAAGTTATTTTATATAGGATAAAATGCACCGACTTCCTCTAAGATTTAGGACAAATATAGGGACGTCCCTTGTCATGTCGTTAACGTCCTACTGACCATGGGGTGAAACTTCATGGAGACCGGAAAGAGCCTCCAAAAATTTTTAAAAAATTTAGGACCTATGTATAAATTTAAAAAATTATAAAAAAAATTACATTGTAGTCCCCCAAATTACATTCAGTCCCCTCTCTTATCCAAAAAATATCTCGGTCCCCCAAATGTCGCATCCTGGTTTCGCCATTGCTCCTGACACCATTAGTTTTAATTGATTAAAGATTAAAATACTGGTCTTAAGTCTTTCTACATCTCTTTTTAAATATATTTAATTTATTTATGTGTGCATTAAGATATATATTTTATAATTATTTTTTAATTAAAATAATTATTTGTAATTAATTTACATGTTTAGTTGTTTTTTTAGTTTCTATATTTTTTTTATCAACGAAATGTACACGTACATTATTAACTCATCGTACTTATATATCATAAGTGTTTTAAAAAAAAATCAATATATATATATATATATATATATATATATAAAACAGCGAGACATTATTAAACTAATATTAAAAACAGAGTGTAGCATATATAGATCTTAGATAAAAGTTTACATTTGACTTTATTAAACTAAAATTAAAAATAGCTAAATATAAGATATTGGGACCATCATAGTTTATTTATTTATTATTACAGTTGGATTTATCCTTTTACTTACTATTTTAGAATTTACTAAGTAAACAATGTAAAAGAATCCAAGTAATGTGCCAATTTTCTATACTGAGAATATATTCCAATAATTTTTTTTTAAAATCTACCTTGTAGAATCTCATTGTTTTTTTTTTTTTTTTTTATAAGCAAAAGAGAAAGATGTGTTTGATGGTAAGATACTTACGAATATGGGTGTTATCAGTTCGATTTTGGTCGGTTTTGGAATATGCGAACCCGAAATCAATCGGTTCAAGGTGAAAATAATGCAACGCGACACTGACCAAATGTATGTTGGTTACAAATTCAGTTCGGGGTTTCGGGGTTTTTTTGTTTACCAAAATGGGCCTAATTGGGCTAGAAATAAAAAAACATAATAACAAATTGAGTTATTGGGCTCAACATTTTTTGAAATTGGGTTATTGTTCTTAAATTTATCATTTGGGCCAAGTCGAAATCTATCAAGAATCAAATTTAAGGGTCTAAATTTATGAAAAATATAAAATATTTTTCTTTATAGTATTAATAATATATATCGATTGGGTTCGGTTGGTGTGAAGTAAAAAAACCCAAAAACCGAAACCGAAAACCAAAAATTGAAAAATTCATTACATACAAATTGAAACCAAACATTGCATATTTATAACTAACCAAACTAAACTAATTTTTCAATCGATTTTTTTCAATCAATTCAATTTTTCAATTTACCCTTTCACCCCTACTTACAAAGTGTGTGGGGGCAAAATAATTGATACATTACCAACCACTTTCCCCCCTAACCCCTAGGGCTTTTACTCCCCTCCTCACCCCACCCTAACTCGTAGCTCACTAGAAAACTCCTTAAAGTTTTTTTGATCTCTTAAATTATGAGAAGTCAATTATTATCCACATCACCTCGCGATCTCCGTCCTTGATTATTTAAATTATTCGGTGCACATAAAATTTACATTAATTAGAGAATTCACGTGCGAAGAAATCTAAACATATATATGAACGAATTGTTAGAAAAAAAATGACTAACATACATACACACACATATATATATATATATATATATATGTGTGTGTGTGTGTGTGTGTGTGTATCAATGTGCTTAGGTGGCACTAACATCTTGTTAAAGGAATGATTGTTGTTGTAGTTTGCCAAAATAAAGGCATAGAAACAATTAATAATAATTAAGAAAAAAAATAAAACGGGTGGAATTACTCCACCTAAAGCCCTAGTGCCATTGACTTTTGCCCAATAATCTGGTATGGAAAGAAAATATAATTACAATAATCGGATACGTAAGCAACCCATTTATATGGGTTCAGTCACAATTTTAGATTTGTGAACTTTAATTGTTCACCCAAGCATCAAAATAGTAAATTAAGAAATACGTTCTGACTTGATTCCAGTCCAAACTTAGTCTCGATTCGGATACGTAGATAACTCACTATAAGGGTTCAGTCACAATTTTTTTTTTTTTTGTGAACCTCAAATGGTCACACCAATATCAAGTATTTTCTCTAAAAAAATTAGAACTACGGTTTGACTTAATTTCAATCTAGACCTAGTCTCGGCTCGGATATGTAGGCAACTCACTGTATGGGTTCAATTACAATTTTATTTTTGTGAATCTCAAATATTCACACAAATATAAAACATTTTACAAAAAAAATTATAACTACAATTTGACTTGATTCTAGTTTAGCCCAATTTGGACTCGGATACGTAGGCAACCCTATTTAATGTGTACAATCATAAAATTTGTGAACCCCAATGTTCACAAAAAATTAAAGATCTAACATGAATTGCGCTAAAATAAATAAATTTCATGTTTTTTATTTGTTTGTTTGAAATTAATTGTAGTTGAAATCAAGAGATTTTCTTTAATAAAAGATGTAATTAAAAAATATGTTATATTTCGAATGGATTCGACCTACATAATAAAAATTTACATAAATAATTGAAATTATGCTAAGCAATAATTAAATTTTTGCCAAACAACTTTATTAAACTAATATTAAAATAGTTAAATATAAGATATTGGGGTCATAATAGTTGAAATTGTTCTTTTGCTTACTATTTTAGAATTTAGTAAGTGAACAATCTAACAGAATCTAAGTAATGTGGCAATATTTCAATAATAAGAATATATTCCAATAATAATAAAAAAATCTACCTTGTAGAATTTCATTGTCAGAGACCGGCTTAATATTTTTAACCTTATAAAAAAAAAAAAGGTGACCTCATTAGACAAAGACGAAGACTATTCTCTTATACAAATTTAAATACAGATGTATTTAAAATTATCCAGTACACGTGAAATTCAATTTACGTACAAATAATTCTCGACAAATATGTATCCAAATCTATATACGAGGGAGTATGCGTATGTAGACTTTCTTTTAAACAAAACTCTTGAAGTTGCAACATCTTGTAGTAATTTTCGTAAACTAAATGTTTTGCCATGGGATTATAATTATTGACAATTCTTTTGAGATGGTCTATTTCTCTCCTTAATTTTTGAAAACATTGTGCAGTTATTTAATTTATCGTTGCAATCAATTAAATACTTCATTTATTGTTACAATCAATTAAACATAGTTAGTTAGGCTCTGTTTGAAAGTTAGAGAAAGGAAAGGAAAATAAAAAGTTTTCTTTTTTATTTGTTTGGTTTTTAGTGTTGAAGGAAAAGAAAAATACAAGGAAAAATAATAAGAATTGTCCAAAAATAACAAAGAAAAGGAAAAGAAATTTTGACTTTTAATTGAAAATTTAACGGCATTTAGTTAATTTTATTTTTTTCTTTTCTATTTTCTTTTTGAAACCAAACAAAAAAAAAGTCTTAATCCCAATAGGTTGCACAACTGGAGATTGGAGTGAGCTACAAACTTAGACGTTTAAACTCAAATTTCATTGGCAACAAAGAGGAATCAGTGCATCTTTGTTCAGTCAATAAACTCATAGCTCCAAGAATTCGTCAGTATTTAAATGAAAATTCTCCCAAACTTTATCTTAATTTGATCTCTTGACTCGAATACCTTTATTTTATAATAAAAAAAAAGAGAAAAGTCTTTTACCATATACTTTCTCTTTCTCTTATTTTCTTTTGAAGTCAAAGCAAGAAAACATACTTAATTTTCTTCATAATTTTCTCTTTACATACTTTATCCTCTTTTTCTTTCATTTCCACATGTCTCAAACAAAGCAATAGAAACTCGGTGGACTTCTCCTCCGCCACAACCACCATGTGTACGTTAGAGAAGCATGGCGGAATCTTCTTCCTAACACTCACCGGAGACGACGAGCACCGCCTCAACCCCACCCTCATCAACTCGGTGCGATCGGCTCTTCGCGAAGCCAAGGAACAGTCGATTCGCGGCTCCGCTCTCATCACCATGGCTCACGGCAAGTTCTTCTCCAACGGACTCGACATCGCGTGGGCACAGTCCGAAGCAGGAGGATCCGCCTCCGGCGTCCAGGAACGCGTCATTTACATTGCGAACCTGTGCAAGCCGCTTGTATCGGACTTTATGTCCCTACCAATGCCGACGATTGCCGCGGTTACCGGACACGCCGCCGGCGCCGGGATGTTGCTGGCGTTGTGCCATGATTACTTGTTTATGAGGAGCGATCGAGGGGTGTTGTACATGAACGAGCTGGACTTGGGTAAGGCTCCCTGGATTTCACCATTTCATCATCTCATTAAGACGAATGTTAACAATATATGGACGGTTTATCCATTGATTAATCATCATGATTTGAAGTTGGTTTAAAAAATCAATATATGTATGAATTTTTTACTATATATTATCATATATATGTATTATTAGGAGTGAAACAAAAAATTGATGGACTGAAAAAATCGAAAAAAATCGATCGGAATTTTCAATCTACAATTGGTCCATTAGTCCATTCGGTTGGTTTCGGTTCTATCAATAGAAAATATTCGGTTTTTGATTCGGGTTCGATTTTCCTATATTCAGTCCAAACCGAACGAAATCGAACTGACACAAGTAAAGAGACCGAACCGAATGGACTACCCGAACCGAACCATATAAGTTGTGGTTAGATTTGATGTAATTTAATAGTTTTTTGGTTAGATTTATGTGATGTGAATTTAAAATTGGGCCAAAATTGTCATTGAAAATTTATTTTCTTGGCCCAAATTTTATTTTACTGTTTTTTGTATGTCTCAAAATTATTAGGCTCAAATTCAAGTCTAGCACGAAATCTCCGAAATAACCAACCGGACCGAACACCCCTGAATCAACTTCGGTCTACCATTTTTTCCGGTCAAGCTTGTTTCCACTGCCATCCTTCCCGAACCAATTGGTCTGATCCATCATGGCCAAAAAAACCGTCCAGACCGAACTGAACCGATTTCACCCATATATAATTACCATATATAACAGATGATTCATCAAAAAGAGTGGATGACTAGAAACATGAACATACGAAAAGAATTAGTAATAAAAATTATGAAAGTTAGCTGGTTCATATTGTTATTTTTTTGGATTATTTTGGTTGATTCTTCTTGGCAAAACAAAATTAAAAAAGTCAAATTTTGATCAAAAGATCAAAAAAATCACAAGCAACTAGAAAAAAATATTATCATAAAATTTAAGTCCAATTATTATGATATCAATTAATTAATTGTGAAACTACGTTATTGCCTCCGGTGTTTAAATTTTTTTATGTAATATAGCTAATTGAGATCTATTGAATAATGTTCATATAACGTATAAAAGTACAATAAATTCAAAAATACAAATAATTTTTTGAAAAGTATGAAATGATGAGGACGCAAACAGTAACCAAAAACCTATCTACAAATGAAGTTGTTACATGATCAACACACGCTGACAGATTCTACAATTATATATCTTGGTTTGAATCTCATTTAATTTATAAACACGAGCAATTTCATTTTCAATCGAGATCACTTGACCGATTTCATCAACTTGAAAATTCACTCTATATATGTTGTTCTTATTCTGTATGTGTTTGTACTGAAAAGAGAAATGTTATATGCCAGTTTAGACCTTCAAAATTTTCAAATTAGGTCTCATGAGATAAGAGAGGATTTTTTCCTCTTGGTATGGGGGCAATAACGTCAATGTAAGTAGTCCTATTTATGGTAAAGGGGAAGAAGGCTGAACTTCGAAGTTATACACCTTTCGAGTGCCTTCAACTCTTATGGTGTTAATTCATACATAATTTTGTTCTATCTTTAATTGGGTGTTCTGTTAGTAAACGGTAAGATTTGTTCTCCAAAGTTTAGTCAAAGTGCACATAAGCTAATCTGAACACTTACTTTTTTTTTAAAAATGGTCCTACTATTCTCTAAGCAATCTTTTTTTTTTTTTTATGAATTATTAACAAGACTTACAAAATAAATAATTTAGATTGTCAAATAAAACTGTAGTGATTCTCGTTTTGCATCACATGAGAGTTACATGAGCGAATATTATGTCAGAAAATCTTGATCTTGTAATAGAGGATTTATTGCTGATTCCAAATTTTTATGCAGTCCTTCTCACTTTGTATGTAGATGGAGTCATGAGGAGGGTTACAAACCATGTCCTTTTTTTTTTAAATATTCAATTTGTATATGTGTTTTCTTTTTAACAGTTCAGAGTGTCTAACCAGCTCTCGATATGTTTTTGCTATAGGAATAACATTTCCAAACTACTTCACGGAGCTGTTTAAGTTGAAGGTGGGATCGGTGGCGGCGCGTAGAGATATCTTGCTAAAAGGTGTGAAGGCGAAGGCTGCAGAGGCGTTGGCAATTGGGATCGTTGTCTCGGCGCACGACAGCGCGGAGGCGACAGTAGAGGCTGCAGTGTGCCTGGGGGAGGAATTGGTCAAAAGAAAGTGGAAGGGCGAGGTGTATGCGAAAATGCGGAAGTCTTTGTACCCTAAGCTATGTGGAGTCCCGAGATTGGCCAAAAATGATGTGATAGCCTCATCCCAGCTTTGAAATCATCGTAGTCATAGCGTTGCTTCTTTTTCGATCAAATTTAAATTTCTTTTTGCTTCTCTCAATCGTCGAACCTGATCGGCTCAACTCATTTCACTGCCTCCGATCTCACTTCGCTTCGTTCTTTTTCTGTGCCATAGTTTGTTTGTGACCTAATTTGACAAGTTTAATCATTGTAATTCTTCACACAATGATTTATGTGAAAAAGTTAGACTTGTTGAGAAATGGTGATTATCTATTATTGTTTAAATGTCATGAATTTTTCTAATCTAAGCAGGTTTAAAGCCATTTTTTATATTATTATAACTCGGTGCAAGGACAGATCAAATGCATAAGAGCTCGTGTGACTCTCTTACCTAATTTTCAAATTTTCTTTAGGATCATAGCAAAAAAAAATTCAAACACTTTAAATTCGCGTAACATCGCTAATCCAATTTTGTGTTTGATATTTCATACCCCTCCATCAAAGATTGTATTGAAAATCTTAGTAACTCCCCTCCAAAGATTGATGCAAATCTAACCCTAGGGTCTTATGGTAAAATATATATATCTTATGGTAAAATATATATATCAATGCACAAGATTGTATGCATATGAGACCATGATTTGTATAAGTTGTTCGAAAATATGCAGAGTATTTTCTGATAATATTTTTATAATTTGTATCACCAGCAATTATTATGCCTTTTACATGTTCTTTTAATTAGTTTGCACACTTTATGTTTAAACTCTGCAATATTGATCCGTTCCTAACTCGGTGTCCGATCCAATAAAATGATTAATTATCTTAATTATAAACTCAAAGGACTTGTCTTTGGTTTTCCCACATGATATTTGCACATGCATATATTAATATAATATATTAATTTATGTTATAGACTGAATATATTAATATAATATATATACTTTTACACATGCATAAATATATATACACAAATTGACCTGGGGGGAATTAGGTGAGTGCATGTTACCCTTTAATATATCCATTTTTCTTATACTATATAAAAATTCACAAAAAAAAAAATAAAATTGTAAGTTGAGGCGTAGATACCCAGAGTCAACGACGGTGAACTTCTCCACCACCATGTGTACGGTGGAGAAGCGTGGCGAAATCTTCTTCCTAACCCTAATCGGAGATGACGAGCACCACCTCAACCCCGGCCTCATCGACTCTTTCCAATCGGCTCTTCGCGAAGCCAGGGAACAGTCGACACCCGGCTTGGCTCTCATCACAATAGCTCGCGGCAAGTTCTTCTCCAACGGATTCGACCTTTCAGCCCAGTCTGAAGCCGGCAAATCCACCTCTGGCGCCTATGAATGCCTCCTTTAGATGGTGGATGTGTTCAAGTCGGTGGTGGCGGACTTGATCCCGCTAACGATGCCGATGATCGCCACCATTACCGGCCATGCCATCACTGCCGAGATGGTGTTGGCGTTGTGCCACGATTACGTGTGTTGGAAAATGGGTTTACATGAGCCACTTTGGGGCTAATTAAAAGTGGGTCTCACGCGTCATTTGGGACTAACCAAAGGTGTTTGGTAATCTCTTATGTCGGAAGCTTAAAACCATGCAAAGAATTTGTTAAACCCATTTGAGGTGTGAAAGTAATTTGACATCAAAGTTGATATTTGAAAAATGAAATTTTAGGATGTTTGGAATCTTGTCCCACATAGAAAAAAATGTTGGGAACAAGCTGTGTATTTAAAAGAAAGATTTTCATAAGGGCTTGGCCCTTAGGGTCATACAACTTTTGAGAGTAGGTGAGCGCGCACAGTATTGCCGCTTTGACCACACGTGTGCTGCCACCACCGTCCGTCCGGCCGGCCGTCCGTGCTGGGTCGTGGGCTTTGGGCTTTGTTTCCGATCCGTTTCATATTTTTGGGCCACAAAATTGAGACTTTTATTTTTAAACATTAACTGGGCCAACCTAAAAGTCCGAACTGGTGCGAATTCAGAAAAGAGTTCTCTTCTCTGAACAGATGCGGACGAAATTCTATCCTACCGAAAAGTTGCAACCAAACCCTTTACTCCGAACAGTTGTGTCCGGTGCCTCTTAGACTTTTCCGAACAGACACCTTGAGGCCGATATAAACAGCCTCCCCTCACCCATTTCATTCATTCATTTTTTTTCCCAGAAAGCACTCAACGCACTACTGCATATAAAAAGTCCAAAGAGGTTCTGCACAAACTCCGTTCGCCGTGCACATTGTCAAAGTGCTGCGACATTCATGCGAAAAGATCGTTGTATACTGAGAGGTAGACGTTCAGATTCGTGAACACCTATGCGAGGGCGTAATCTGCTTTAAGGAAACAGTGTACATCGCTGACCTCGGTCTATCTTTGTTTACTATAACATTGCGTGCGTTCTATAAATTCTCGTTTAATTATTGTACCGTCGGTTAAGTTTATTTATAATCTTTTCACAATCCGAATAGTGGTTTCCATACATTGGTGATAAAAACGTGTTGGTGAGTAGCAATCGAGGGGTGTTGTACATGAGCGAGCTGGACCTAGGTAAGGATCCACCCGAACCTCATCATTTCATATTTTTATTTTTTTGTATTACTTTCGTTGATTCTTAACGAATTCAAAAATTTAAATATTTTGATCAAAGATTAAAAAATCACGAGCAATTGGGAAAAAAATACTATCTTAATAGTTAAGTCTAATTCGTCATTTAAAATCAGTCTTCAGCTAGCTTACGCAAATTTATATACATTCAACATTTCTCGTTCTATCTTTACTACAGGGTTAACGTTTCTAGAATACTCGACGGAGCTATTTAGTTCGAAGGTGGGGTCGTCGGTGGCACATAGAAACATCTTGTTGAAAGGTGCGAAGGTGAGGGCGGTGGAGACAGTGGCAATTGGTATCATCGACTCAGCGCATGACAACACCGAGGCGACAATGGAGGCTGCAGTGCACCTAGGAAATGAATTGGTCAAAAAGAAGTGGAACGGCGAGGTGTATGCGGAAATTCGAAAATCATTGTGCCCCTAGCTATGTGGATTCTTGGGATTGGCCAAAAAGGATGTTATAGCCTCGCCCCGACTTTGACATCATGATATCCGTAGTGTTGTTTCTTTTTCGGATAAATCCTAAACTCTTTTTACTTTTTCATTCATCGTGCTTGATCAATTCTGTAACACCTCGATTTCTCGAAAAACGTTAAATAAAACAACAAAAGACTATTTTTCAATTAAACAAAATAAGTTTCGATTACATATCAAAAAATAATACAAAAATATAAAAGAAGCTTAACAATATCTAGGTAAACCATGGTTCTATGGCATCCTCCTCAAAAGTGTTGTTAGCAACAACAGGATATGAAGGCTTGGCTACGTCATTAGCAACACTTGGCATGAAAGGTCAGAGATAGAGAAATTGTTCATATGAGCAATTGATACTCAGTCAATAAAAAGCTACCAGTAATTCAATTTATGCCACTAAACGTATGAACAGGTCAAAAGCAATAATGTAACAATAAGCGGAAGCATTAACGATTGTAAATGATCAAAGTATGAAATGCACAAAGTACGTCAAAGTCTACTTTCTAGACTCAGACTAGATCTCGACACATGTCTAACTAAGACTTGTCAGTGTCCAAAGTCCATTTCAAAATTTCAAGTTCAGGTCGACACAACATTGCCCGTAAGTCAAAATTATTTTAAAAAATTATATCATGATACTCCCGACCAATATGGTCCCGACCCCTATGTTGAATCTCGTATCCGACGCTTAAGTACCCAAACATCGGCTCCTATATTTCATGTTATCAACCATTATGCTTCCGAACATTATGTCTCCTATATGTCGTGTCTTGATATAAAAATTCTAATTCCATCATCAACTATGGTTTTATTTTCAAAAGATACGACATGGCTAAAGAACATAACCAGCTTACTACATAATTTGGCTTAATACATGAGATGTGATCGACTCGGCTCCAAGACGTAGTCTAGTGGTATGAGACAATAGTTCGGCTCAAATTCATATAGCGACTAAAAACATCCTAACACAATCTCCCCAAGTAGTAATATCACGTTTCATAAGACAAATCTCAGTGATTTTCTCAAAATCTCGTTTATCGTAAAAAACACGTGAGTGACCATGCTCAAAGTGACTCGACATATACTTAGATCTCGTTACTAAGTTGGAGACATGATTTGAAAAGCAACCCATATCAAGATGGCATAACGATATCATGCTTCATGATAGAAAATTGAATGTAGAAATCATATAAGCATAAATGCAATTGTAAACATGATTGTGAAAAGAAACATAACATAGGTCAAAATGCATAGTAATCAAACGTAAAGCATGAATTCTCAAGCATGAGTCATCCGATTGGTCAAGTATAGTCATCCGGATGAAAGTTAGGTCATCAGGATGGATCAAAGGTTGGCATTCGGTTGCAATATGAGTGTACAAGATATTGAAATACTGAGGTTCGAGTCATCTGGTCTACTAAGCCTAGGACTTGTCATCTCGGCCCACTAGTCTGCTTGTCCTATTGGTGTGCTCGGCTAACTGATTTGCTCAGCATACTGGTCTACTCAGCCAACTAGTATGTTGGTTTACGAGTCTACTCAGCCTACTGGTCTGGTTAGCCTACTGGTCATCTCAGTCACTAGTCTACTCAGCCTACTTGTTTGCTCAGTCACTCGTCTACTCAACCTACTGGTTTGCTCAGTCCACTGGTCTACTCAGTCTATGGGTCATCTCAACTTGGTCTGCTCAGCCTAAGGGTCATTTTCCCCCAAAAACTCAAAATTGGGTTTGTTTTTCAGAGCTTCATGGAGCTCTGAGATGGATCAATGGTTCATTTACCTTGAATAGGTGAAATGCAACTTCAAACGGGAATGGATTTGACTTGGATTGTAGTGATTGAACTTCAAATTGGATTTCTTCTCATCTTTCTCTCTCTATTGAACTTACTGCACTTCTCACTCTCTCTCAAACTCTATGACTGAAAGATTTCATGGATGAGGAAAAGAATGAGAAAGTAAGGGTTTATATAGGAGTTGGTTAAGTGTAAAGATTGTCATAAAATCTTTGAGTTGTCAAAAATCATGTGAAGTGTCATGGAAGTTTTAGAGTGAACCATGGATTCTAGGATATTTTTGCTGAAGAAAAAGGAGATTTTGGAGATAAAACCATGGCCTAAGGAGATTTGAAGAGAAGTGGTGACCAATGAGTGATTGTCCATTGGGAAGAAGAGATCTTCGTAAAAAAATTCTGCATATTTTTGGTGAGATATGGAGGTTTGGAGGAGAAAATCAGGGAAGAGAAGTGGATTAACCAGAAGTGGGGAGCAAGGGAATGAAGGTCATTGGGGAAGAAGAAGATCTCCAAGTTTTTCATCCATGTGCAAGTGAGGTTGAGAGATTTAGCCATGTGCAAAATCTAAACATAGATTCACTGAGGAAAATT
>JABCMJ010029001.1:0-10788 GCA_014822125.1 Arbutus unedo | reverse complement strand
AATTTCTTCGACCAATATTAATTGGAAATTAATACGAGTCAATTTTCTATTCACTCTTTAATATAAAGATTTTAAACAAATCAATATATGTTCTAAAATTATTTTTTCCAACAGCACATACATAATAGCATTTCTTTATTCATTAACATGAGCATAAAAGGGTGTAAACCATGAGGAAGAAGCTATATAGAGAGCAAAGCTTACTGAGTGGTGTTTTTTCCAAACTGGACGCTGGTAGATAAGCATCACTGCAAGCTTTCCACAGCTAAGGCACAAGGCAAAACAAATTCATATTTACATGCCAATGGAAGGTGATTCTATAGAACGACGGAGTTCACATCTTTAATGCTCATTCACTATAATTTAAGATATGACTCGAGACATGACACTTTTAAGTATTAGTAAGAGTCATCCAGGAAAGGACAAATCCGTAGTGGCACTATTAGGTTCCCAACACAATTTAACAAGGGTTTAACATACATGAATTTATTTGAATGGCTCATATTATAAACGAGAGTGTACCTATGAAACATACAACTTCGGCATGTTAGCAGTACTTTATCTATTAACAGTAGCATATAAGGAGGTTGTAAATCATGATGAAGCATATATTGAGAGCAAAGCTTACCGAGTGGTGTGTTCTTCCAACTAGACACGCGTAGAAATATTTGCGATAGGAATCAAGAAAGATTCTCCAGTGACCAAGTTTCATTGGCTTGAAGGGAAAAAGAGTGGATCAAAGGGATGCGGAGTACCATCTCGCGGTCTTCATGGCTCTTCTGAAGACGATTGGTGAACTCGACGGGCATATCATACAGCAGAAGCTCTTGAACCTGAGTAAGATTATGGATCCCTAATGGAATCATCTCCAACTTCACACATTTGCAGAGAGTGAGTTTTTGGAGCATGGGCATCGCGCCTTCCTCTACTACCACTGTATGCAGCTGCTCAAATTGTTCAACGTGTAGTACCTTTAGTTTCTTGAACCTTCTAGCTTTAAACACCAACTCACCCCCAGTGAAAGCATCGACCATTTGAAGCTCCAATAGATTGGGCAACTCTTGAAGGACGTCCAGTGGGCTGTCCTGTAATCTTGACCACTTTAGACCAATCCGAAACAGATTATCAAGTTTGCAAATCCACCCAGGAAACTTCTGTAGGTGTCCTTTTAAATATAGGCGCTGAAGATGGGGAGGAGGACTTTTCATATCATCCAAAACAAGAGACTCGTCCTTGCTTGTTGAACTAACATCAAGAGTTGAGAGGTTTACCATCTTTTCAATGGATTTGCACAGATACTTTCCGCCTTCTTCTTTCAGATCTATCAGCCCCAGCTTCCTCAGTTGGGTTAAAGCTCCTAAAGCTTTTGCAATTTCGTGGTGCTTGTCCGATTTGATAAGTGACAGCTTCTGTAAGTTAGCTAAAGCCCCAATTCCTCTAGCTATGTCCACCCCAACCACAGAGTCCCATGTCACATAATTCTTGATATTGTACCAATAAACCAGAAGATGGCGCAGATTATGAAGTTGTAAGATCCCTATCGGCAACTCAGTCACATTAGTTTGCTTTAGGTCTAAAGTTTCAAGGTATGAGAGCTTCTTTATAGAATTTGGAATCTCCTTTATCTTGGTATTCCTCAGACATAAATACCTTAGAAGGTTGAGACGAACAATAACTTCTGGAAACTTATTCATCGTCTATAGGAAGAAGCCGGAGTCTCTTGCTTGAACTTGCATCTCGTTCTTGGACTCGTGAAAATATGTTCAACTCCTCAGACTTTCGAATGATGAACTCATGTATCATGTTTAGAACTCGACAAGATCTTGCTCGGCCATCAACATCCCATTTACTGGTATGAACCAAGTTCCTTTCAATTAGTTCATTGAGGTAATACTCTGCAACCTCTTCAGAAGTACCGACTACTCTTAGATGGGTCGGTAGATCTATATAACTGGGGAGCAAAATTTTATCTACTATTGGAGGATTAGAATGGGTTCCAATCTCAGGCCCAATGCTGTCATGCACTTTTTTCCACTCCAATGGAAATTGCTGTTTCTTTGACAGCAGACTACCAACCGCCACAATTGCAAGGGGTAGCCCCTCGCATCTTTTCACAATTTTTTCTGACCACTCCACTAACTGGGGAGGACACTTCCCCTTTGTAGTAGGGAAAGCCTTTTTACAGAATAAGTCCCAGGCCGTTGCCCATGACAAGCCAGTCAGGGTATGGATGCTATGGGGCGACTCGGCACAAGAAGAGGCAACATCAAAGTTCTGAGTAGTGACAATTATTCTACTCCAACAGAGATGACGGGGAAATACTTTCTTAATAGATTCCCAGTGTTCTTTGCTCCAAATGTCATCTAGAACAACGATATACCTTTTTAGCTGCAGATAGGACCGCAGCTTAGCCTGTGTGTTGTTTCCTTCAGAGTGATTTGGTTCCTCCCTTGATTCGCAAAATTGCTTCAACATGCTGCGAAAGAGCTCCTCCATATTAAATGACTGGGACACCCGAACCCAAGCACGACAATCAAACTGTCTCCAAATTCTTTTGCTCTCGTAAACCTTATGTACAATTGTGGTTTTACCAGAGCCGCCAGGACCCACTACGGAAATCGTCATGTGCCTCGATCCTTGGTCTGTCAATTGTAGGATAATTTCTTCTTCAATCTTTTCAAAGCCCAGTACTTCCTCATCATTTGGGATAATGAGAGCCACCTGATGACCAGGTTGTGAGCCAGAGGACATGCCTTGTTCCATTCTAGATCTACTACTTATCAAACCAACTTGATCTAAGGTGAGAATGCTATCCATCTTTCTCTTAACATCTCGTATCTTCGGCCCCAACTCATGGAGTGAAGTCAGGGGAATCCTGCGCTTGACAGCGTAAGCAAGCTTATCATAATGGTCAGAAATTTTAAACCTGTGGACTCTATGGGGTACATAAAACATGAACTCCTCAAGAACATCTTCGATTTCATTAGCTACATCTCGAACTTCTTTGTCACGTTCCCTGAGTTGCTCACTGCCTTCATTACCATCCCTGTCTGCTAAGTAGGCTTTCAATCTCCGCAGGCAGACACCGAGTTCTTCCACGTTGGTCCGAACGGTTGTTTGACTGCTCGGCATGTCGAGGAGAGAAGACAAGACCTTCTCAACCAAAACCAGTGCCACTGAAACGGCTATTTCTGCCATTTGTTCCCTTTCAACCTCTATAGCTCAAGGAAGAAACCTTAAGCACTCCTGATTTCTTCTTCTTATTGTTGGCATACTTTTCAAAACTAAAGACTTGTATGAGGCATGCTTTTCAAAACTAAAGACTTGTACTTACCATGTAACTTCGAAGGATAGCTTGAGGTTATCTAACGCAATAATGAATGGAAGGTCAGCTGTAACCATGAAAGTCTTGATGTTTTGTTCAGTCACATGCAGACCAATAACATCTTTTCCACATCTTGTTGTTTTTCTTGGAGGTCATTATCTTAACAGCTAGCCCAACATTTTCTAGGCAAGAGGTATCTACATTTACGAATCAGATGTACGAGGAAGTAAAGGCTCGCAAAGATCCAGACAACGATTGACTTTTCCAAATTGTACAAACTGAGAATGTTCCAAATTGTGCAAATTGAGAATGTATTGTGTAGTGGGCCGGAATGGTGGGGCATTCTCACTACTCGGCAACACAAAGGGCACCCCTATGGCAGAAGGGATTGGGCTGAATGAGAGATGAGCTGGCAAGGTTGGAGGCCCAATAGAGCCGCCTCAACCCAAGATCAGAGATACCAGGTTGGATTGGTAATTCAGACCCAAACCGTGGGCTTTCGGAAGATCTCGAAATGAGAAAACAAACCTCCATTGTTGATGATTTGGAAACTCGAACCCAACAGTTAACTGATTTGGAAACAAACCTTCCTTTCTTTCGAGTTATTGTTGTCGAAAATCTCTCTTTCCGAATGTGAAACGTTGGCAATGAAATCTACTGCAATACACGAAAATAAAAAACCTTCGAGACACGTTACGGCGTCCCTTTCCTAAAGACGATACTTGCCCTCACCGGATAGTATGCACCGGGTTATAGCAAATTTGCTTTCAAGATACAACGAAGACGAACTTATGTTCTTTCCGTCTACATTTACACAAACAGAGACGGACAGAATATCTGCGTAGTAAAAATAAAGAAGAACAAAAAAATCACCAAGTATTATTTCTGCAGAATAATAATGCTTGGATTAAATGCTTCCAAAATATTAGAACCTTTTGAGAGAAAAAATGGGCAAAATATTTTTTTAAGTAAATAATTGTGTTGGAGAAGGTTTGTATTTATAAATGGTTTAAATTGAAAAGTCATAACTTTTCAATCTGTAGATTCAATGAAAAGTTACAACTTTTTTTAATGTCTTTAGATCCAAATGTCTTTCAAGTTTTCAATGCAAGCATTCTAGGAACAAAGAAAATTTTACAAATATACCCATTTATTTAGAAAATTCCTAACAGTTATTAGACGTTAATTTATCATATTATGCATAAGAAACAAACCTCCATTGTTGGCTGTTTGAACCCAGCACTGGGCTAGGTTGACTAGTCAGGGTAGTAGTGTAACCGGTCAGGAAACTCTAACCGTTCATAATTGTCGTTACGTTGGTATTGGAAAAACCTAGAGTTATATGTTAGGATACCGGCCAGTTTGAATGACACTTGGACAAAGTAACGGAGTATAACTCATGACTAGTGACGTCTGAGTTAAGTAAATGAAATGTTAATTAGTTTGGGTAGCCCCAGCATGCATGGCGAGTCGATTGTTGGGGGTTGACCAGTTTATTTATGTATTCAAAGGGCCCGACCCCAAGTGATTGACGGATATATGGTTTTCATTTGTTTTTAGATGTTTAAAAGTCTATTAGAGCCAATTGTTGGGCCTGAAATTCTCCAGAAACAACCACATCCAGTGACTATGCTTAACGATTTGCACCAAAAATGGTGAAAAGTACATTGCAAGCGTTTACGATGAGAAGTTAATTGCATCAGCTTCTCCCTTTGCAGAAGAAAACTGCATAGCTACTCGCAGCAAGATGGATGTTGATTTCAGCTGTATCGACGGAACAACAGAGATTCATCAGGAGGGATACTTTGGTTTGACATTTCATCATTGTGTAGTTAAATGAAGATTAATTTCTTATAATGTGGATACTTTAGTTAAATGAAGGTTTGTTTCCAAGTCTTGTTTATTTCATACGTATTATAATATCCAGTTCGGTTCAGTTTGGTTCTAACTGAAAAGTGTGAATACTCTTGTTGTACTTCTTCTTTTTCAATTGAAGTCTTACTTAAGCGTCAAATGTCTTCCGGCTGATACCAACGATTTGCTTCTCTCTTCCGACGAATCTACCAAACCACATTATTGATAATCTGAACATATCACTTGAGGCGAGAAACTACTGAATTGTAAAATTAAAAATTGTTTCTAATGAAGAAAGTTTACTCCTTCAGAAATTATACCTGAGGTTCCTGGTAGAAACCCAATTAGGTACCTCTTTTTTCCAGCATTTTAGACTTCACCGAGTGAAAGTCATAATCAGTTAGTCAGGCCATGGAGGATTGGCCGTCTATGGACATGAGGCTTCATACACACCTGAAGGCAAACGGATAGCTTTAGAAATTTATGAGTTTTTAATGAACAGTCGCCACCGAATGCCCAATGCAGCAGTTCGGCATCCTTACTGGAATTTGGTTATGAACTAATAGCAAACAGGCAAGTGAGGTGAGGCAATTAACGACCAAAGTATAGAAGCGAATAGCAACCTAAGCTCTTGGAGCTAGATGGAAGGTTCTTCTATAGGACGATGGAGTTCACATCTGGCTTTACAAGCTTTACTTAAAGACACCACACAAGCAGGTGAGGGACGTCCCCTCTTTAAGGCTCATTCACTGTATTTTATGGTATGGCTCGAGACTGGCACTTAAGAGAACAAATCTGTAGTGGCACTATCAGAATCCCAACACAATTCAACAAGGGTTCAACATACATGGATTTCTTTTAACTCATTATATCATAAATGAGAGTCGACCCACGAAACATGTGCATGATGAACGATGTGCTATATACATCTGCAATAGCAGTTTCCTTATTCATTAACAGTAGTATATAAGGGTGTAAACCATGAGGAAACATATATAGAGAACGAGGAAAAAAGAAAACACAGTGACAACATAAAACATCACACCATAGTTATTACAGTACAGAGTTGTGCTTTTGGTACATGTTTAAGCACCGACAAATATTACAAACCGAAAGACGAAAACACAATGACGACATATAACATCACAACATAGTTATTACAGTACAGAGGTATACTTCTGGTACTACACCTGTTTGAGCACCAGTAAATAGTACAAACCGAAAGAAATAGTATTGTTCTGTCATACATCCCAAAAAATATAACCAGATCGATAAGTGTTTGATTCAAGAATCCTTCAAACAAGAGGGTGGGAATTTAGTAGCATCTCTTCGTTTTTTTTCCTGAAGATATACAATAAAATAACATAAGCCAATGCTCATACGAGATAATGCATAACAAAGTTTGTAACAAGCCATCATGGGTGATTAGACATTTGATGTAAAAGCATATTTGTAAAGCCTTCATTCTACAAGCTTTCCAAAGCTAGGCTAAAGTTAAGCATCAATGTAACCTTTCCACGGCCAAGGCGTAAGGCAACACAAGTTCATATTTACATGCAAGACTCGCTTCACTCCTCAAGTTTTGTGTTTCTAATCCACAATCGCCACCGAATGCTCGATGTGGCGGTTAGGCATCCTTAGACGAAATAGTAGTCTTTTTTTTGTAATGACGCTTAGGTTGCAAAGCAAACTCCCAAAACTAATAGCAAACGGCAACCTAAGCTCCTGGGGGTAAATGGAAGGTGCTTATGTAGGATGACAGAGTTCACATCTAGTCTTACAATCTTTACGTAAGGCACCACACAAGCAGGCGAGGGACGTCCTGTCTTTAAGGCTCATTCACTATATTTTATGGTATGGCTCAAGACTTGACACTTTACTATATTTTATGGTATGGCTCAAGACTTGACACTTTTGAGTATTAGTAAGAGTCCTCCAAAACACAATTTAATAAGGGTTTAACATACATGGATTATTTTATGTGCATAAGGAACATATATCTTCGGCATGATGAACAACGTGTTATATGTGCATCCATAATAGCAGTTTCTTTATTTATTAACAGTAGCATATAGGGGTCACTACAAGAAAATGAGAATCTCCCGATGATTTTTATTTCAACAATATAAATAACTGATGGTATAAATAAGAAATAGCAACAGCTTCAAAAGTATTACTAGAAAGGAGTTTTTAGTGACGGCGGTTTTTTATAGACCATTACTGTATTCCTAATTTTTAGCCATGGCCCATAACAAGGCGTCGGTATAGCCCACAAAAATAGACTATAAAATTAAAAAAAATTATTTTATAGCTTAAACTGTAATTTTTTTCGAACCAATCTGAAAAAAATACTATAGATCTTTAATTGGTGCACAAAATTAAAATTAATGCAAAAAATACTTTATTTTTTATTTGAAAACATGATGTAAATTAATAAAAAGATTATTTTTTCCTTGGTATCCTTTCTAATCCTAAACCTATTTGCCTCTCCCCCCTCTCTCTCTCTCCGAGCGCCGCACAATTCCGCTCTGAAACAATGGTTGCAACTTGCTTCAAATCTCACTTCGAACCCTGACCCCAACACGAACCCGATCGTCTCATCTCTGCGGAATCCTTCATCATGCTGTTTCGCCTTGAATCCAAGAGTGTTTGGCAACCAGTTTCTCAGAAAACCATTGCTCGGTTCGACCATGAGAGCCCAAAGAAAATGATCCAATACGGCTCCTTTTCGAGGTTTGAATCCAATCAAAGCGTTGTCCCATTCTTTTGATGTGGTTGTGGTTGGCACTGGGTTAATTGGTCTGACAATTGCTCGGCAGTTTCTACTGGAGTCAGGTCTTGCCGCCGCTGTTGTTGACACTGCCGTCCCTTGCTCTAGCGCTACTGGTGTAGGTAACATTCTTTGTATGCTCGCGTTGATGATTTAGGAATAGAATAGAGCAGAAGCAGAGGCGAGATTCCTAACGCTTTCCCGTTTTCAATTGTATCAGAATTGTAGACAATGTGAGTTGTTGGAATATATTTCTTTGTCATAGCTAGAACCATATCATTTGCAAGTATATCTAGGAGTTATTTGCTGTAATGCAATCACTTGCCTACTTATGGAAAATTGGTAGTACACCTTACAAAAAGGTTGCATTTATCCTTTTCTTCTCAGGCTTATCATCCATGAGTTTCATATGTTCTTGCTTTATTCAATGATTTTTGTTACTCTGTTAGATCATTGTGGCCATGCGAATGCTATATCAGAATGCAAGCTGTTGCACGGAGACTTAAGCGGGTATAACCATTGAGGTGAGCCTTTGTTGTTTGCACCATTGACAATTCTATATCTAACCATGAACATGGTAGTAATGTTTCTCTCCTTTGACAGGGTCATTTGTATGATATTGATGTTTCGCAATCAGTTGACCTTTACCATCCTCATGCCCTTGATTTTCTCCGCGAGGATTGTATTCATATTTCTGTTAGTTGTTTCTACCTTGCTTCATGTTTATGAGCTTGAATTGACGAGGAGAAAGAGTAATTATGTTCCTCATGTTTTTGTAATTTGTTTGTGGGGTTAAACATGCCAATTACCAATTTTGCTTTAGTCGTGGAAATAAAGTGGTCACTAGTTTCCCAAATTAAGTCTGAAACCTCTAGTTTGATTTCATTATTAAGTCACTTACGTCTAGAATCTTGCAGTTCTCATGTGTGGTTTATTTTTTGTTTGTTGCAGTGTGCAATCGATGCCAACAATGCCGTACCTGTTTTTGCAAATGAGGTGAGCCACGAAAATGAAGTTCAGAAGAAAATTATTTCCAATCGAATTTATTTCATTTGACAGTCAAGCCATTGGCAAATACAAGCTTTCCCTCATTGCCAACTCAAAGAATTGTTATTCTCTCAAATGCTTTCTTGGCTGCATTCGAAGGATGGGAGAGATGGTCCTAGCTCTCTTGAATTGGGAGATGCTGTTGCAATAATCAAGGGTGAGTGTAAGAATATTCGTAGGAAAGAGAAACGGGCCAGGATAGAGCATATCAGAGCTTGCCCTGGCCTCTCCGATTCACAGAGAACACCAATTGTACGCCCTTCGTTCTTTGTAGATATGGCTTGTGCATTAAATGCTTCTAGACTTCAATATTCTTGAAAATTATGGGAGTAAATTTTTCAGAAGCTCTTTACACAAGATTAGAAACTTTTAGTTGACCTCTGCTGCTTTAGCTAGTATTTGGTATACTTCAGTCATCATACTTCTTCCATTAGCCGTTGGATTGATTGCTTGTGGGTTTATTATTTTTTGAAGCCTAGAGAAACCTTGAAGGTTTTCTACAAACGCGCAAATATGTACTGGCAAAGGCAGCATATGAACATGCTCAATATACAGGGAAGGTTTGTTAACTTTTTAAAATTCTTCTGCAGTTCGTAATAGTTTTACGTATTCGTACTATAGAGTTATCTTTTGTAGGTGCTCTATGGTCATCTTTCATTTTTTTTTTTCTGTAGGCCAAGAGGAAGTGTGGGAGGACACCAAGTCCTGGAAGGTACCAAGGTCTGAAAGATAAACGAGGTACATACAAATAACAATGTTCATACCAAAGGACTCACGAGTGTGATGTTCACCGTGAGATTGAACATTCCATTGCACAATGCCTTGTCTAGGAGAGTCCGCACAAGTTGCGTCTTTTGCACATTTTTATGCATTTCATGTGAGGCCTCCTTTTATGCATTCCACTATCAGGAAGGATGCTTCGTTTGGATGCATTGTCTGCACGAATTCGTGATGTACGTCTACGATTTTGTATTCATGCCCTAACCTTATCTTTTTAATGAAGGGAATCCTCCATTATTGTGGAACTTTAGTGGGTTGTACCCGAATACATATCTTATTGCGAGAATTTTGTTGTAATCTTGAAATGTGAAATGTGACATGTTTATGTAATGGAATTTGGATTTTGATATATAAGTTTCATTTTATTTAATGAAAATGCAAGTTTATGAAATAGAGGTTTAATTATGAATATATTGAGTGTTCCTTTTAATAAGAGCATGTATAATATATTTCAAATTGTAGGGGGATAATTGGACTAAGTTGGACTATAGCGACGCTTTCCCTAGAAAGGTAAATTTTCAGTACCAATAGTCGTAAACATCGCTAAATAAACTGTTAGTAAAAGAAGGTTTGTACCAGCACTTGCAAAAAGCGTTGCTATAACCCTACAGCGACGGTCATCTCGCGACGCTTTAGCTGACATTTTTCCAACCGTTGGTATAGCCTTCTCGGATCTATAGCAACACTTTTTTGGATCTTTTGTGACAGTTTAGAGTGCTGCTAAATCTAAAATTTCTTATAGTGGGTGCATAATCAGATAGATAGGTGTTCGATTCAAGAATCCTTCAGACAGGAGGGCGGGCATTTAGTAACATCCCTTCGTTCTTATTTCTTGAAGATAAACAAAATAACAACATAAGCCAACGGTTGCATGAGATATTGCATAACAAAGTTTGTAACAAGCTATCATGGATGATTAGACAGCTGATGAAAAAGCATATTTGTAAAGCCTTCATTCTATGACCTTCCCAAAGATAGGCTACAAAGCATCTGTAAGTTAAGCATCACTGTA
>JABCMJ010028989.1:0-13115 GCA_014822125.1 Arbutus unedo | reverse complement strand
TTGTTGATTCCTCGCAAGAGCTTGAGAGAAGGTTTGAGAAGAAACTTGAAGAACGCTCGAAAGCTTGAGAGAATTCTTCTGACTCCCGGGGTCCGTCCTTCATAATGAGAGCCTCTATTTATAGGCTAGAGGAGAGCATATTCCATTTGGCATATGCTTCTTCATTTTTTTTTGCTAAACATATGCTTCTTCATTGATTTACTTTTTTCAAATTTATGGAGAGAATTTTTAGTCAATAATAAATAAATAATACAATAAGAGTATTATTTATTTATTTAATGACCTAAAAAGAATTGGAGTGAGCCTCCATCTTTGGGCTAGCCCAACACCATAACCAATTTAGCCAATTAAGCTAATCCATTTATTTTTTATTTCTCTCATATTTTTAAATGGACCAAGCCCACGTAATTATGAGGGTCCAATATTTATTTAGGTTTTTAACCAAATTTCATATTTTTATCTTTAATTAATCAAGAATATTTATTTGTTTTGACTAATTGAATGACAATTAAGTCATGTAAAATTTCAGTGTCTACACCTAGGGTGCCCCACGGTAATTTTTTTTATTTTTAATTTACCATTGTTCGTCCCAGTTACTAGTATTTCTAAATAACTTAATTACCTGTACTTAAAATAGTTGATGAATAATATTTAGTAGTATTTATATATTTATTGATTTTCAACACTGGCTTATAAATATTTTCTTATTGATTGACAACATTTATAAATATTTTTCTACTGATTGAGAAAATAAATATAGTCCACAATCAGTGGATACAACTTAGAGAGTGGAGCCAGTATGGGCTTACTAGGGGCAGCTGTCTCCACTCAAATTATTCAATGCACTTTGACTTATGAAATTTTAAGACTAATCTATTTTTTCCTTTAAACATATATACATGTCTCGAACAGTTTTCCTCCATTTTTTTGCTTTCTAATTCGTTTCAACGAGAAAAATAAAAAAACATAAAAATATAGATCAAAATTTTAAAAAATTCAAATAAAAAGATGCTTTTTTTTAATTTATATACATTTTTTATTTTTAATAAACTCTTGGAGACTTTCTTGAATAAATTAATTACGTTCACACACCGTAATTCTAAATTTAGCCAAGAAGGTCCACATGTGCTTCCTTAAAGTAGTAATCTCTAAAGACTTTTTCCTCCCAAATATGAAACACAGGAAAAGGAAATTGGTCGGCGAGTTTTGAAGATGGCCGTGCCTTTATTTAGTTACCATAATGATTTCTTCTTGGGGGGTAATATTTTTTTTATTTTTTTATCCATCTGGTCAAAAAAAGTAAGTAACTTCAAAATTTTTGAAGAAGCTCTATACAAAAATCACTATAAAAAAGAAATAAAAACTTACCGTCTTTGTCAAAGTTAATTTAGGCCAAATATAGTCTAACATTCCTACCATTTTTGTCCTTAGTCACGCAAATTTATAATTGATGATCTCTATTTGACTTCGATGATGAACAACAGATCGATTATCGGTGAGTTATTACTCTAGGTTCATTGAGGACAACTTGTTTGTGCAAATGGCCAATCAGCTGGTGACCGATCAGACATATATTGAACCTGTTGGTTGATGTTCATTCCTATTGGTCGGAATCCGCTTAGGAACTGCTTGGCTCAATTTTATCCAAAAGGACCATGCAACAAGTGCCAACTAGAAGTGCCCATGTGGGATGACCCTGACTACACGAACGATCCCAAAAATAGTGCGGCTAACCGCTTGATATCTGGGGGATGGCCCCAAAATTGGTGAACCACTCTTCTCAGTGTCGAAAGGAGGTGTGATCGGTGACCATAAACCCGCCTAATGTTAGCCTTTTCTCCAAACCCATTAAAGGAATTTTCCAGCCATATGACCAAGTACACTTCTACAGATACAATCATTACATTCACGTCTACGATATATTCTCATTACTTGTTTGATCGTCATAGGGTCCTTGACCAGACAATCATCCCCAATCACCGAACTTATTTACAGGAGCCTATGCAAAAGTGCATGCTGTCTCACCAGTTTTCGACACCATCAATAATATTATTAGTTTAATTATTTAATTCTTAATATAGAAAGGAATATTGTAATTATTTACTTTCATAAAAACAAAAACAAAGGTGTGAATATCAATTACGTTTCTTCCATTGGTATTTTAGTTTGTGAGTAATTATTCAACATTGCTCTCGAAATACCAAGCGGTATTTACGCGCGGTACTCCAACATTGTGTAGTGATAAGTTTTGTGGCTGCCACATTAAAACATATTCTTATTAAATCGTGAAGAGATAAAGAATGACCCAATAATATGTATTTCAATAAATTATTGACCGAGAGTACTATATATGCAAATAGTAGCCTGAGTCTTATCTCTTTTTTTTAACTCTAATCCAGTGATCATTTTCATGAACAGTACTATGATTTCTTATTGTTGATCTTTTTAGTCTATATTTTTGGGGAAATGAACCGACCGACCAGATGCATTTGGATAATTGGTGCAAATTAATTAATCGACTTGGATATGGTTTCTAGCAGCAAAAGAACCGACCATGTGCATCGTTTTGGGAAAGGTAAACTTTTTTGACAAATGGTTTTAGAACTAATCATGCATCATTTACACAAGCATAGCAAAATTGTGAACTACCAAGGAATCGGGTCCAGACGCTTCAAAAATTTTAAGAGAACTTAGGATTGAGGTATAAAATTAAAAAATTATATTTTGACCCCTTCAAATTACAGTCGTCTTTTCTTTTTCTTTTTTTTAAAAAAAAAATATCTTTGAATCCTACTTCAACCCCTACTCCCATAGGAAAACCTGCTCCTTGTTGTTCATTATCCAACCAAATAATTGTTTGGTACAGGGAGAACCGTAAGGTGTACAATAGAAATGTCACGTAATTTTTTGGGAATATGTTACATTTTTTTATAGTATTTATTATGCATTAAGTAAGGGTGTACCTTGAAAGTATTTGGTACACATAGTTTTGGAAAATGGTACACATATTTTGGAGCATGGTGTGCATATTATTTTGGGCTCATTAAAGACTCATTCTTATAGTACAAGTTACAACTTGTTTTCGTTGAAGTTACATTAAAGGTGTATGATACACCCCAAAACAATTGTGACCCGTAATTTTTTTATTAGTTGTATATTTTTTTATTTTAGTTTTGTGTTTTTTTGGTTATCAAAATTTTTGTAACTAATTTTTTTTTTTCAACATTGTATCGTAGCCTTCTTCGTGATGCAAAACTTTAAAACAACCAAAAAAGATATATACAAAATGGCGTAGTCTTTTGTGTAATATAAATCAAAAGGCCCCTTCGAGTTTATTTATACGAAGATTTTTTTTTGGTATAAAATGAGTAAATCATTCTTTAAAACAAATTAGGCAACAGAAAGAAATTTTTTTTAAAAAAAAAAAAGAGAATTATTCTCAGCATTGCACTTAATTAGTGGAAGGGAAGGTTAGTATTGGTTGAGCTTCAATCTAGTCCAAGGCTAGATGAGTTTTGATCGGGTCAGGATGTAAAATGATATAAATATCTTTTTTTATAAGCAGATGAATATATAATATTTTCTCATTTAAGGATGAAATTGTCTTTTTCTTAATATATGTGATATTTTTTCATTTAAGTTAAAATATAATTCATTTCATTTGATCTATTCATTTATCCAAAAATAATCCTCAAAATTGAAATAAATCGCTATAAATCCGTACAATTCGGATTCAGCAGTAGGCCGTGTGACTATTATTTTTTGCAATCAAGATTTCCCCTGCTTTTCCAATCTCAACTGACTTTCGGCAAAACACACTCGATTTTAGCACCCATATGCTTCTGGAGAACTGCGCTCTCTCTCTCTCTCTCTCTCTCCCCGACAAATTTGAACTCTGTAGAGGCACCTCGTATATGTCCAAACTGTTGGCTGTTTCACTGTAGAAAAACAAGGGTCCGACGCCCATAGATGTGCCCAAGATTGTTCCCTAATAAATAGAACCCTCCTAAACGCCATATGTACCTGCAACTCTCTAGTTCCCACGCTGGGTTTTCCAATTCAAAAACACATCACCAATTTTTCTGGGCTTGTTCATTATCATGGATGTATACATTCCGGAAGAGTATGTTGCAAAACGGAGAGTTGAGAAAAAGGCAGCAGCCGCTCTAAGAAAGAAGTCTGACTCCAGAAAACCCCAGAACCCACATATTCAGCGGCTTGGGAATGGGAATGATCACTTGGTCTACACCAACACTGCTGGCCTTGTCGAAAACCTTATCTACACCTGCTTCTCTGCTTAGTTTTTCAATTTTGAACTCTCTAGATTGGGTCATTGTGATGTACATATATATGGGATACAAGACTCTCTTTTACTTTTGCCTTCTTCTTCTCATTGTACGGGGCGTTGCAAGTCTCACAAGAAAGTCAAGTTTTGGCACAACTATGCTTATTTTGTTACTGTAAAAACTTCTTATTTTCTAATTAATCGTTCAAAGTATTTAAAATATATTTTTAAGAATTAATGCAAAAAATTAGTTTGAAATATTATTAAAAAAAATTTGATTTATTTAATTTTTTATAAAACTGTTCTTGTCAGTATTTATTAAAAACGATTTAGATCAAGCCTTCTCAATATTATTTTGAGCCGATTTCTTATGGGTACTCTTAAAAATATGTTTTAAACACATTGAACAATTTAAATTATTAAAATTTGATCAGAAAATAAGATATTTACACCGTAGCAAAATAAAGAATCCTTATTAGAAGGGGACTGCATCTTTTAAATCACAAATATTCATAAACATTCCTTGCGTTCAGGGATGATAACGGGACGGATCGGAAGTGGATATCACTGTCTCCGTCTCTCATTCTCAAATTCTTATCTAATCTTCGTGGGAAATGGAGATCTCCAAACGGAAAACAGAGATCTAAAAAATTAAAAAAAATTACTAATTTTTTCAATATATAAGGAACAATACTATTAACGTATCGCGTTGTACATCATGTCTATGTGATATTCATTAATTTGAACATATATCAAAATTTATATATAATATCCGTTTTTACATTTTGTCTTATAATAATATGTCACGTAGACATGATGTATATTTTAATGTATAACTTAATGTGTTAGTAGACTTATCTATAAAGTTACAGGAGATGATTGAGAAAAACAGGAAACGAAGATCTCCTTCGTAGATGTTGTCCTCGTAAATGAACTTTGGTCCAAATATGAGTTTTGAAAAACTGGATGAAGGATTTTTTTTTTGTAAAAATAGACTTAACAATCAGATAATGTGGGCAACATAATAGAAGAATAGATACATTATGTTGTGGTTAGTTTGAGAAAAAACGGGAACAGATAGGATTTGGATGTATGTGTCCCCGCCATTTGGATTCAGTTGTTAATTTTATTTTAATTTTTGGATCCCTGTTCTTCATTTGAAGAATCTTCATTTTTCATTCGGAGCAGTGATGAAGAGTAAAAATAATTCCCGTTTGAAGATCAGAACAAGGATAAGTATTAAATATAGGTCCAGAAATCGAAGACGGAAATAATAATATCTATATTTGATTCACCCCGTTGCCATCCCTAACTACTAACATGCCAAGATGACAAAAAAAATTCCAGAGAAAAGCCTTTCTTTTCAAATTCATGGGCCCAAATATTGAGGAAGGCTGAGTTTGTGAGATCTTGTTGGGTCAGTTAGGCTCTCGGAATCCCTTCATTCTGCATATCGGAATTGGGCCAACTTTTCCATCAACTTCGCTCTCTCTCTCTCTCTCTCTCTCTCTCTCTCTCTCACTAACCAAACATATTCCTAATTTTAATCTTGATTAGATGTTGTGGGTTGTAACAATGAAATTAAATTCTACTCGCGCCAGGCCGAAACTTAGAGATTTACCCATATTCAACAACTGGCACGCCCTTAAATCAGGAAAAACATTAATCAACGGATTCTTAGAAGTTTTAATTTGTTGATTTACGCACATTTTTTTACCATCTTTTCCCACCTCATTATAGAGGTGTGAGTAGAAACTGGTAATTTGAACAAATTGGAAAATCAAACCGAATTAACAATTTAATTTAAACTGGTTCAGTTCGATTTGATGTATTATATAAAAACTCAATTCGGTTTCTTATTTTGACGTGCGCACTTGCTTATCATAGAAATAAAACTCTCCATGGACTAAAGTCTAAAAGCCCTACATCTTCTTTCTTACCATCCCAACATAGGTGATGTGGAGTGGGGAGGCTTTCATCACGTGAAATCTCTGGACTTTGAGGCTGTTCAGCACGTGATCTTTTTCTTTCTTTCTTGGCATCTAATTCCCTGTTTCTACATCTCTCTCTCTCTCTCTCTCTCTCTCTCTCTCTCTCTGTTTTAGCTTTCTTCCAGCAGGGATATGATCAGCTGCCTTTGCGAGACACGCGAGGCAATATATCTAAACAGCGAAGCTCCAAAGTTGAAGGGACCACTTTCTTCTATGTTAAATGATTACTGTGGTATAGTTATCATGTGTGTTTGTGCATGTGTGTTCATGGGGTCGACCACTTTCACGTGACCACCTTCTCCTGTCTCCTCACTCTCACTGCATCATACATTTCATATCTCTCTCTCTCTCTCAGACTCTGTGATCATTTGTAATTTCCTACAAGTTAACGACACCTTCTAGCTTTTCTGTCTCATCTTCTCATGTGACAAAATTAAAGAGAAAGATAAAGTAAATATCTAATTAATTAAGGGGTCCAATCACATCTTCTCGTGACAAAAAGGAATAGTTACATATTCAACACAAATATCATCATTGCTATACTGTTTTCTTTTTTAGTTATTCCCACATCGAAACAATCCCTCTTTTCTGAACGTTCTTCCAAATATTTTATACTTCTTTTTACAAAACTTGTACTGTCTTTGTAAAATGGCTGCTTTACTTCGTTTTGGAATACCCCTTTTTTCAGTAATTCTAACACACACCAAACCTTGTCGTCCTGTCACCTTGCTGGCCTATGTCCTATCTGATGGAGAAATATCTCACCACTTTTTGGCCTTCTCGTTGATTACCAAAAATACCAAGTAAGTTATTATACTTTGAGCGCTGTATTATGCGTGATAGAACGAAAATATCTTATCGAATTACAATTTAAATTTAACTGCAAACTGATTATAAGGATAAAAAGTCTGAACGTGAGAAAAAAGTTTGAAGGTTTTTTCACAAAAAAACAAACAAAGAGAAAAGACAAATACTAGTGTTAATGTTAATTTTTGAGTTATTTATATTTTTTTTCATACAAAAGAGATCTCCGTGTGTTATATATGTGCTTAGTATATTGTATAAATAGATAATTTTGTTTGAACTCTACATATGGGATCCATAACGTAGTAATCCCTTAGTCTCCATAATTTATGCTCGGCTTGTTTTTACGATAAAATATTTTCTTGGAGGCAACGAAAATTAATGAGTTGACTCTTGTTAAGATGCATGGGACCATTTTAGTTACATTTTTCATGACTGAAATCCACTTTTTGTCTACTTTTTAAAGGTGAAGACTTTTTTGGATGAGCCCTAGTGGACTACTACGATATCACCACTATTATGTTGAAAAAAATGGTTTGTGTAATTTATTTTGGAGCTCAATTAAAATGGGTTTCATATGCTTGTTGGGATTAATTTAAAGTGTTCGGTAATTTTTTATGTCAGAAAATTAACAATGTGTAAAAAAATTTGACAAAATCATTTAATGAGTGAGAAATTTGACATCAAAGTCAATGTTTGAAAAAGGAGAAATTAGGGGTTTTTGAAATCTTATCCAACATTGGGAAAATGTTAGGAACAAGTTGGGTATATAAAATCAAAATTTTCATGAACACCAGTGCGAAGAGAAAATCTGCTTTAAAGAGACAATGTACATCGCTGGACTCAACCAATTTCTGCTTTCAATGTTTTTGCATCAAACCTATAAGTTTATCTTTATAATTAGTTTCATTCTGTTTTCTTTGGTTACCTAGATTTCGTGTTTGTGATGACGTTGTAACAATTTTAATATTTACAAATATTGAAAGTAGGATTGACAGAGAAACTATTTTGTTGTTGTTATGCATGTAAATTGTTTCCCCTAATGTGGTTCTCTACAAATAAATAAAATAAATAGTATCTTCACATATAAGAGATCAATAGTTTTACAATCGCTGGTGTTCTTAAATCTTTCTATTTTATTGTAATTTATTTTGTAATTTTGTTGTTGTTGTTGTTGAATTGGCTGAAATTAGAAAAGACAAAGACAATAGTGTAAACATGATCCATCTCACTCCAATTGTTACTGGCGCGGGGGTATGTTGTCTCGATCCTTGTAGTGTTTGTTGTTCCAAACATTCCTATGAGTTACATAGAGAAGTCGAAAGAATTAATCAATGACACCGAATTCAAAAGGTGGCAATCGAAATTGTTATTTTTATTTTACCATCTTGAATTAGGTCAGATTTCTCACGGAAGATGTCCCTGTCTTGAATGAAGATGAAACTAACTATCAAGTTGTTGAGGTAATGGATGCGTGAAAGCATTCTGATTTTTTGGCAAGGAATTATATTCTCAATAGTTTGGACAAACACATTGTACAATATGTATTGTTCAATGCAAATTGTAACGATCCGCTCCCGCCTTGTACAATATTGTCTGCTTTTATTGTCCAAACCCCATAGACTTCCCAGTAAGTCACCTATTCTTGGATTGCTCCACAACGAGCACGCTTAACTGTGAAGTTTCATTGGATTTTGGCGCCATCACGGCTTTAAAACGTCTTGTACAAGGTAGGTTAATAGTCTATTATTAATACTACCGAACTTACATCCACCAAGCGATGTAGAGCCCTTGACCACCCATCCAAATGTCCACCAAGACTTCTCCTCCTAAATGCTCGGCTTTACAGCTGCCACCGTAGTCTAGCTAGAGTGTCACAATCTCCCCCACTTAGAAACACACGTACTCGTGTGGGGCCAAAATTTGTCCCACATTTTTGGATGCTCCAGGCTCTAATAGCATTTGTAATGACTCGCTCCCGCCTTGTACAATATTTTTCGATTTTACCATCTAAATCTCATAGACTTTCTAGTAGATAATCCATTCTTAGATTGTTATAGGACGAACACAATTAAGTGTGAAGTTCCATTAGATTTTGACGTCATCATGGCTTTAAGATGCCTTATACAAGATAGGTTAATCGTCTATTATAAATACCACCAAATTTACATTCACCAAGCGATATGGAACCCTTAACCACCCATCCGAACATCTACCGAGATTTTTTCTCCCAGACGCTCGACCTTACAACTGGCACAATAGCCTAACTGGGGTGTCACACAAATTGCCAAGCAGATGTGGGAATCTCTCGATAAAAAGTACAAAATGGAGGACGCCCGCACAAAGAAGTTTGTGGTGGGCTAGTTCATGGAATACTTGATGGTGGAGTCAAAGACATTGATTTCTCAACTTCAAAACCTTCAAGTAATACTGCATAAAATCCATGCACAGAGAATGGCTCTTAGTGAGTCTTTTCAAGTGGCTGCTTTAATTGAATAATTACCGCTATCTTGGAAAAATTTCAAAAATTACTTGAAGCATAAATGCAAAGAAATAAACTTGAGGATCGAATCGATTGTTAAGCTGAGAATTGAAGAAAATTAGGGTTTTGAAAAAGAAAATAGAAAATGGGGGCTTTCGATTTAAGGTGAAAGCAAATATGGTGGAGCAAGGAAAAAAGGATAAGAAACGCAAGCATTTCAATAAAAGTTCTACGGGTGCAGGCGACAATTACAAAAGATTCACATGCAAATACTAAAAGTGTGACAAAATTGGGCATCATGCAAGGGATTGATGTACTCACCCAGACAAAGAGAATGCCAATAAGAAAGTGAAACATGCACAGACCAACATGACAGAAATGGAGTATTTATCAAGGACATGTCTAAAATGAATCTATCGGTTGTGGTTTTCGAGGTAAATTTAGTTGGGTCGAACAACAAAGAGTAGTGGATGGACATCGACGCAACTCGTCATGTATGTTCAAATAGGGCTTTATTCACCACATATCAACTAGTGACTAATAGAGAGGAACTTTGCGTGGAGAGCTCGTCTACTTCAAAGGAAGAAGGATAAGGAAAAATTGTTCTCAAAATGATTTCGCGAAAAGAGCTTACGCTTAATAATATACTGTATGTGCCAAAAATTCGCAAGAACTTAGTGTCAGGATCGTTATTAAGCAAAAATAACTTCAAATTTGTCTTTATTTTAGACAAATTTGTATTAACTAAAGATGGGGTGTACATACGTAGAAAAGAGATATTTGAGTAGGGGTGTACGTACGTAAGAAGGGGATATTTGTTCAAAATAAACGTTATGTCAATTATACCAGTTGCTAATAAGAAAAATATATATTTTGCGTACTTGTTATGTAAATTTTAATTCTTTGTGTATATTAGTGAGCATAGAATACTTACCAAAATTTAATATTGATAAAAATCTAAGTGTACATGAAATTTGTGTGGAATTCACGTTAATAAAGACACCATTTCATTCAGTGAAGAGAAGTCCACCTCACCTCTCCTGTCACCTCACTCTCACTTCATCATACATTTCATCTCTCTCTCTCTCTCTCTCTCTCTCTCTCTCTCAGACTCTGTGATCATAAGTTAACGACATCTTCTAGCTTTTCTGTCTCATCTTCTCATGTGACAAAAAGAGAAAGATAAAGTAATATCTAATTAATTAAGGGGTCCAATCACATCTTCTCGTGACAAAAAGGAAAAGTTACATATTCAACACAAATATCATCATTGCTATATTATTTTCTTTTCTAGTTACTCCCGCATAAGAAACAATTCGCAAATAAACGGTGAAATTAGTTTTTTAAAAATTAATTGACACTAAATTAGAATAATTTTAAAGTTGGAAGAATACTTCAGATATAAAAAAAAAAAATACCCCATTTAATATTGTAGGCTATCAGTAGTTCTAAGACCGAACCTTGTGGTCCTGTTGTATTCCTGGCCTATGTCTTATGTGATGGAGAAATATCACACAACTTTTTGGCCTTCTCGTTGATTACCAAAAATACCAATTAAGTTATTATATTCTAAGTGCGGTACCCGTGTATTATGCACGACAAAATGAAAATATCTTATCGAATTACGATTTAATTGCAAACATGAAAATTATAAAAATAAAAAGTCTAAACGCGAGAAAAAGTTTGAAGGTTTTTTCATATGAAAAGTTCGGAAATAGAAACATTATGTGCAATAGTTGATTTGCATATATGTTGCATTTTTATCAAAGTTTAAAGAATGCTCGGTTTAATATTTTGTCATTAGAAGCATAATCGTGCAAGCTGAGATCGTGCCTTCGCACCATTTCTCATCTTGTTCCGTTAGTCACTCGATGTTTATTTTCTTAGTCAAGGATAATTTTAAAGAAGATTAATGAGAGAGAATTAAGTACCGAAAGAACGATATTAGGTGCTTAACATCTTTCTAACTTGTAACAGTAAATTTCCTAACACATCTCTGATTTGCATACCAGATTTTTAAAAGGAGTCATTTGCAAACATAAACAAATTTCTGAGACCAATACATCAAAATATTTTTCTAAAGACATTTTCTTCAGAAATGACTTTAGAGGGTGAATTAACACACTCAAACTTGATGGTAAGTGTCCACTCTAAATTTTAAGCAAGGCTCAGCTTTAAACTCGTACTCACACTCCGTCGCATTCTAAAGTCTAGATCTTATTCCTTCCCATTCACACTTCTTCAACGAGGGGATAAGAAATTTCCAGGCGCGACAAAGTCAAAATTTGAGATCTCACTGTATTTGGTGAATGATTTTACAAGGTGCCTACATGAAATTAGGAAGAACAATTTTCAAAGGTTAAGAGGGAGAGGTTCATAACTATAATCTCCTTTCTGGGTCCCACGGAGGGGAGGTTTATTGGTTTTAGGGGTTGTGGGTAGGTTGGTTAATTTGTGTCATGTTCTGTAGTTTGATCTCGTGTAATCTATTTTTTCAATGGTAGGGTCTGAGTTGGAAGATTAGTTTTGGGTGTGCAGTCTTGAGTGGTTGTCTGTCGAGTCGAGTGGGTGCTAAGTCTAGATGAGGGGAGGTGTTTTCAGTCTCACAAACAGGGTTGGTGTTTGTCTGGGTCTTATTGTTCTGCAGTTTATTTGTGTTCAAAACGATTTTCTTTTAGGTTCTTGGTTGGTTGATTTTTGGTGTTTTTTTTTTTCCCGATTTTTTGGGTTTTAGTTTTCAAGTCACGTGCTAACTTAATTAGAATTTGAGTCTTCCGTAGTGATGTCATCTTGCTTGCTTTATGATTTTCATTATATACTTTATCTCTTTTTAATTATATACTAATATCTCTTCTTTGTTGATATATAAATAAATAAATAAGGGAATTCAACAAATTAAATTCTAATTGAGCCCCCTTAACTTTTGGAGAGATTCACATGATGTGATTCCGGCAGCTTAATTATTAGCCCAAAAAGACTTTGTTTTGTAAATATATGATGAATAAAAGGTTGCACGCAATTGGAGCTAAAAAAATCGTATTCGGCTACGGTAAAGCTATGTCGAAAATTGTGATTATCATGATTAACAAGTGGATTAGGGGTCCCTCTCATGATTAGGAGAAAGTTGGGGGAGGTTTAAGTGAACCATCCCCTGTACTTAATCAATCACTAAACATGGTTTCTGTACGACCTTGAAATCGAAGGCAAGATGGGGGCATCTCTCCAAACTGTGTTTTGCCATTGCCACCTTATTATCCTCATATGATCTTGAAATTGAAATTCATCTGCTACTTGTGCCCAATTTCTGCTAAAAAATTGATCGGTTTTGTACTTCTGGTGGCAATCGTGGGGTTCAATGGACCCCCCCAGCACACAATATGGATCAGTAACATTCTTGATTGTTTTATAAGCTATGTACCTTATTCGATTACTGAGTTCTATATAAATTTATTGAAGAAAAGAGTGAATTAATAATTACTATTAGTTTTTAATGCTCAAGGATCAATACTTTTGGACCAAACCTTTGCTTCGCGAGACACCGATGGATCCAGGT
>JABCMJ010028977.1:0-13985 GCA_014822125.1 Arbutus unedo | reverse complement strand
AATTGGATTCCGTTGATTTATTTATTACTTGAAGGTACATTTTTTTATAGGATGGATATGCCTCACGGTTGGGTTGGAACTTTTAGTTGGAATTTTGGGAAATGAAACTTGGTCATTTGGTAATCGATATATTTAATAATTTTATTTTATTTTATTTTATTTTTATTTTTGAGGCTGCGTGTTTCGCAAGTTGAGGCCTTGCGATTCACGGCCGGTCACGTCCTCTATTTTGGGGTGTGACAGTCTACATACAAGCTAAAATCTTACAATAATCTTTGATCGATTTCAAAACTAATCTTAATTTGTAAAATGATTTCAGAAATAAAATACCATAGGTGAGAATCGAATTACTGAATCTTAATATAGTTATTTTGTAAAGAAAAGCTAATAATAATCATCAACTAGAGTTCCTAATAAATAGATCTAAAAGCTAACACTCCTAACTTGATTAGAAAACAAAAACATAAAGATAACAACAAAAGATAGCAATCCCATAAAATAAAGAAAATTTTCGGATTTGCACTACTACTGGTAATACATGTTCACTTTTTGGTAATTCTAGTTTTTCTACAAAATTGGGTTCCTATTATCGGTAATTGTAAGTTCTGTCTTTATATTCCTTGATCTTTAGCAATTTTAGGCAGTGTCACCTATTATCGGTAATTGAGTACCTATTACCAGTAATTGAGTGCATTGCCTTCAAACTCTTCAATTGAGTAGTATCTCCTACTACCAGTAATGCTTCATCCACTACTGGTTATTGGGGCGACTGCTTTCAAACTCTTTAACTGAGTAGTATCTCCTACTACCGGTAATGCTTCGTCCACTACCGATCATTGAGGCCACAACCTTCACACTTGACTTTCTGCTTCAATCTTTTCAACCTATCCTTTGTTAACGTCCTGAACCTCATGATTTTCTTCAAAACACTTTATTTTCATACTAGCAATCCAAACACGCGTTAATTGATAAAATCACATAAAATGTGACTAATGGATAATAAATACATGCAAGTCAAGAAATTTTGGCATATACACTTCCGAGTGCCAATTAGGCACAAAGTTCAAAAATAACAGTAGTGTTTCAAAATAACACACAAAACGAGGCATCATTCATGTGCCTATTAAGGTCCACCTTGACTTATTTTGCCAAGATTATAATTTACTTATCTACCAAACTTTTACCTAAACATATCCCCCAAGCAAGACGATTACTACAAATCTCCAAAAAAGACGATTACTACAAATCTCCAAAAAGGAAATACTTCAAGAAAAGAACATACTTTGACAAACCTAAAAAAGATACAACTAACAAATCTAATATTACATGTTATAACTGTGGCAAAAAAGGCCACTACAAAACCGAATGTAAAGTTAAAAATAAAATCAATGAACTAAATATATCTGATGAACATAAACAACAAATATTGAACATAATTAAATCTGAAAATACTTATCAAAATGAATCAGATACGGAACTTCCTACTGATTCCTCTACCTACCAATCAGAATCTACTGATAATGAATCTAGTAGTGATGATAATATTAAAATTGGTTGTACTCATAATTACTGCAAAACTGTTAATGTAATTACCCAAAACAACAGTGAAGAAATGTTATTAATAGATTTAATATCTAAAATTGATGACATACAATTGAAAGAACAATATATTAAAAAATTAAAATCTGTTTTACACCCTAAGGAAAATAAAACTGTTAAACCTGATAAACCAATTATAAGTATCAACATTGCATTAAAAAGATTCAACAACGATAAACAAAAAGAAGTCACCATATCCGATTTACAAAAAGAAATTAACAATCTAAAAACTGATATTCAAAACCTTAAACAAGGAAATACTGAATTATCCAAAAGAATTACAACTCTTGAAATAAATAACTTAAACAATGCTTTTAATAGATTTGGAACTCCTGATCACTCGAGCTCCTCTGACAATGAATCCAACAATGATGAAACACCTGCAACAAATGATGATAATATAATTAATATAATTAACAGAATTAATATTCAAAAATGGCATTCTAAAGTAACACAAAAAATTGAAGATTACTAAATAGAAGTCATTGCCCTAATTGATACTGGCGCTGACTTAAATTGTTTACAAGAAAGATTAATTCCTACCAAATATTACCATAAAACTACTGAACACTTATCATCTGCTAATGGATCTAAAATGCATATTAATTATAAACTACCTAAAGTACATATCTGCCATGACAATGTATGTTTCAAAACCTCATTTGTCTTGGTTAAAAACATGACTGATAAGGTCATTCTTGGAACACATTTTATCTACCTATTATACCCATTTACTACAGATGCTACAGGTGTCACTACTAAACCAATGAATCAAACTGTAACATTTAAATTCCTTACTCCACCTGAACGCAAACAATTAAAACAATTAAAAGATTACTCTATATCTCAAACTATTAATTTGCTAAATCAAAAAACTAATCAACTAAAATATTTAAAAAAAGATATTTATTATAAAAAAATTGAAGAACAACTTTCTTCTGTTCCTATCAAAAACAAAATTAATCATTTCCAAAACAAACTAGAACGAGAAATTTGCTCAAACTTACCAAGTGCTTTCTGGCATAGAAAACATCACATGGTTACATTACCATACATTAAAGATTTTAATGAAAAACAAATACCTACTAAAGCAAGACCTATTCAAATGAATATTGAAGAAATTAATATGTGTAAAAAAGAAATTCAAGAATTACGTAATAATAAAATAATCAAACATAGCAAATCTCCCTAGTCATGCCCAGCCTTCTATGCTAATAAAAATGCTGAAATTGAACGTGGCGTCCCACGCCTAGTTATCAACTATAAACCATTAAACAAATGCTTAGAATGGATAAAATATCCAATACCCAATAAAAAAGACCTAATCAACCGATTACGGCATGCTTAAATATTCTCCAAATTTGATTTAAATAGTGATTTTTGGCAAATCCAAATCCACCCAAAAGATACCTACAAAATTGCTTTCACTACACCATTTGGTCATTATGAATGGAATGTAATGCCCTTTGGTCTTCAAAATGCTCCAAGTAAATTCCAAAATATAATGAATGATATATTTAACCCATATACTCATTTTACTATTGTCTACATTGATGATATCCTGGTGTTCTCTAAATCCATTGATGAACACTGGAAACACTTAAATATATTTTACAACATAATTAAACATAATGGACTTGTTGTCTCTGCCTCAAAGATTATTCCAAACCAAAGTCAGATTCTTAGGTTATGAAATCTACCAATCTACTATTTTACCTATAAGTCAATCTATTCAATTTGCTGATAAATTTGCTGATGAAATTACTTATAAAATCCAACTACAGAGGTTCTTAGGATCCCTTAACTACATTGCTGAATTCTATAAAGACCTTAGGAAGATCTGTGAACCCTTGTTTGATAGGTTAAAGGACAATCCTCCTCCTTGATTTCCTTTGCATACTCAAATTATCCAACAAGTTAAAACCTATGTTAAGACCCTTCCTTGCTTAGAAATTTCTTTTTGTTCATTCATTCAAAATTATTCAAACTGATGCCTCAGATATTGGTTATAGTGGTATCCTTCTCCAAAAGGCTACTGCTTCTTCTGCTGAACAAATTGTCTGATTCCATTCAGGAATTTGGAACTCTGCGCAATGCAACTACATCACTATTAAAAAAGAGATTTTATCTATAGTTCTATGTATAACTAAATTTCAAGATGATATACTTAACCAAAATTTTTTTATCAGAGTAGATTGCAAATCTGCTAAATATGTTTTACAAAAAGATGTTCAAAACATTGCATCAAAACAGATTTTTGCCCGATGGCAATCTATACTAAGTATATTTGATTTTGACATTGAATATATTAAAGGTACTGAAAACTGCATACCAGATTTTCTAACAAGAGAATTTTTGCAGAACAAAAATGAATAACATGGTCAACCATGGTATCCCCTTTACCAGAGTGGAACTACTTAGACAAATAAGAATCCGTACCCAACGTATGAAACACCTGAAAGAGAGACTTGACTACGACAAATCTTTGGATCTTGTCCAAGGATGGAAGACATCTTTATTCAAGAAATTGGAGACCAAGCATACTGGCACCAAAATGCCTATAACTATTGCAACAGACAATTGAACATGCTGAGCCGATGCAAATCAAAAATTTATTTACTTTATGCAGCCTGCAAGATGTCAGATCGAAAGACTGACAAAAACCCTCAACCTACCCTCAACCTACCAAGCAACTTGCATTACCAACTATTCAAACTACTAACCATTTTACTTCCTTAAAACAAAACCCTCACGCATATCCATACCCAGAAAGAATTCCTTTACCATATACCTATTCCTCTGCACTTACCACTGATCCTACCTCTTCACAACCTACACATGATAAGATGACTGACCTTTTGCTTCTTATCATGTAACCTCTATTTCATCTACTCATCCAATTACCCAGTATCAAACTACTTACAATACTCACTACATACCTAAACCAAGCCCACAAAACCTATTCCATATTGAACCCTCTCTGAAACACCTCAGAGATCCTGTCCAAATTGCTAAAGCCTTCTTTCCACCTAACTGGCATTTTGCCCCCAGAACACATGTCTAAAACCCTTGCCTACTATAAAGAAATACTTATCCAAACCCAATCTGTTCATTTCGAAACTATTACCGATCGAATTGATCCTGCTAAAATTATTTACCATTCCCTATATATTCATAATGTTCTTACCTTAGAACAATGGAATGCTCAACATACTCATCCATATACTGAAATACCTCTTATTGGATTTCCCATTGCCTACAATTACTATGATTACATGAGTGCCTGGTTTAAGATCCTCCTGTACCAGAATGAACAATTCACTCATTCCTGGTTTCTCACCTGGAATAAGGAATTCAAATTAAAAGAACACCCAATACCTACCTGGTTCATCCGATGGTGGAACCTATATGGTGCCATCCCAGAAGTCCTACCTACTGACCTATTTGACAATTTTGACATATTCAAATCTCAATCTAAACCTACCCAGCATATGACGCATTTCCCTCCATTATTCTTATTCATGGCTAAATACAAAAATTTCATGGATAATGAAATGGAACTATTCAATTACTGAAAACATAGTTGCCCGTCAGCACACCGTCAAATGGTGGCCCGGTTTCACCTATGAGAAAATTATTCAATTTATCAAGGCAGAATTCCCAGTCAGAATTCTTACTTTTGTTCAAACTATTCAAACTGCTCAACAATTGAAGACACAGGCCAGCCCAATTCCTATTCAAATGGTAAACCTAGCCCAACAAGTTGCCCCTACTCCTGCTTCAACGGCTAAGCCCAACAGACCCAGCACCAGCTCATCTACTCAACGGAAGTCTAAATCCAAGATGAAGACTTCCACTACTCAACTAATAGAAATGGCCCAATTGCTCATGGCCCAAGCCCAAGCTGCTCAAACTGATGAAGATCCAGAAGATGATACTAACAGCCCTGATGCCAGCTCCAACGAGTCTACATCAACTACCTACCATCTGTCTCAATTCCAAGATGCTCAGGATCCATTTGCATAGAATCCCTACCCAAATTAATTACATTATTTGTAAGGATTTTGCCTTGGATTCCTTCACTCACTACTTTTCACAATGGAGAGAAAAGTTAGAATCCTCTACAAAATCCAAAAGAGTAACTATTCATCAATAGTACCCAACAGTTGTCCTAACAGTAAAATCACAATGATTTACTGACAACTTACTATTCATGAATAGTGACTTTTCCTATTCAAAACTGTTCAACTTTCGGTGCCCGTGGCAGACAACCCACTGTTCACCTACAGTACCAATCTGTCGGTGCGCACTGCTCAACACTGCTCTTTACAGTAACAAGTTAGCCGGTTGCTACAGTCCCGGTCAACAAGTTACTTTATTCAGTCTATTTAAACGTTTCATTTGTAATGTAATAGGCAGATCATCAACAAGTGATATCTCCTACCAAAAAGCTCTGTCTTTCCTCAATTCTAGAGAGAATCCCAGAAACCCCTACCCAACTGCTGTAATTACTCAAAGCTTGTAAGTTTCCAATTACAAGTACAAATATTGATATTACTTTGCTTCTGTCTTTGTTTAACTTAATACTAAGAGTTGAAGGTGTATGACTATCTCCGGACACGCTCTGCCGTACACACTCCTAGTTCTCATTAATTTGCTGCTTATCACTTAATATTTAAATTGCTTTTATATCACCGCCTTCTTGGCTAGTTCTATTTTGATAACATTGAATATATTGTGCGTATATATATATATATGCATTTGGCATGTGATTAGCACATATATTTGTATATCTTATAGTTTAGCGGATTAGTTTTAGACTTGCATACTTAGTTAATTTTGAGTTTTTGGCTGAGATTGCACGTAAGGTATGTTTCTTATTGTTGCAGAAAAAATAGGTTAAAATGATATTTTAGAAAGACTTTGTGACTCTCGAATGACCTATAAAGTTATTTCGAGGTCAGAGCAAAGTGCTGACATGATTGAAGGGAAGGAAGCAAGAGAGTGTCCAAAAAAGCTGAGGAATGTTGTCGCCAAGTTGATGAACTAAGCCCATACATCCGGATGAAGTCTTTAAAGCATCCAGATGATGTTCTTGACGAAGGATAAACCAAGAATTGAAAGAGCAAGATGATCTAGATGTTTCTCAAAAACATCTAGATGTTTGGAAGATACCATGTCAAGGCTAAAAAAATGGAGAAGGAAAACATTCGGATGATCACCACAAAACATTTAGATGTTCTATGTTGAAAAGCCAAGTAAAAAATTCATAGAAAAGTATCATCCAGATATTTATCAATAACATCCAGATGTTCTGATCAAAAGAGAAATATCCGGATGTTTTCTACTTACATCTGGATGTTTGAAAGGTAAATTGAAGAATTCTGAGATAGAGGAGGAAAACATCCGGATGTTTTGTTCGTGAACCAACCACTATTGTTGACTTTTCGAAGGTAATTTTTGGACCTTTCAACCACTTTTTTGGACCACTTTTCAAGGAAAATATCTCGATACCGTGAGGGCAATCAACCAAGGTTACTTCAAATAAACCAATAGCCAAATGACGTCATGGAGTTGCTTCTTCAGCAAAACTTAGAGATCTTTGTCTAAATATTTTTGTTTCAAATGACGAAAGCTAATTCTATAAATATGACCTTTGATGTAATGAGAGAGATAAAATTTTATATATCTAATAGATAGAAAATATTGGTAGGAGTAGAGATAGTTCGTTCTAATTTTTATTTTACTTCTTGTTGTAGTTTCCTTTCATGGTTTTAAGTGTTGAAGTATTAAAAGTTTATTTCCATTTTCATTCCAAATTATGTCAAGTGTCTTCCATGCTTCTTATCTTCATTTGCATGGTAGGCCAAGTTCTTAAACTTGGTCTTGGGATGATTTTCATTCTATCACCTAGGCATGTTTGATATCTTCTATTAAAGTTTTCAAAACTTGTTAGAGAATGAGCATTGTTTCTTCTTTTGAAACTAAAATAAAGTGTTAAGTTCTTGATTGGGTATGCACAAAGTGCTTTTGGACATCCAATACTAGGGTCGATGTCCTTCATATTTAGACTACTTGTCTTAGAACAAACTCATTCCACAACGCATCTGTAATATCCCGCCCTGATTTAATTATTTAATATTAGATATAGCATGGATAATTACGATTATCATATAATTTAATTTATTTTCAATTTAGAAAATTCGATTTTGGGATCTATGTTCATTAAAAACGTTAATTTTAGGACGTATTAAGATGCCGGCCTAATAACGAATACTCACATGAGAAATCTGAGCACGCTATGATGATCCTTGTATTTTTCAGAGTCACCCGGTCTATTTTCATATTTTTTGAAAATCGGTACCGGAACAGTTTTTCGAGATCGTGTAGCTTTTTTGCGTTCGCCCACGTGATTTAGTCCTTGACTGATGAAAATCTATATAGTTCAAATTATAATCTTCTTTTTCCTTAAATTATAGGGAGTGTTTCCCTCATTTAATTATTAATCCTATAGTCTATATATGTGTATTTTCTAATTATTATTTTTTTCTTCCAAGTAATACATAATGCATACTTTCATAATGAAAGCATGCATTTTGGCATCCCTCCTACTTCTCTCTCTCTCTCTCTCTCTCTCTCTCTCTCTCTTTCCAATTCCTCTTCTTCTTCTTTTTCTTCTTCTTCTTCTTCCTTATTTCCTCCATCACCACCTTCTACCACTACACTACCACTATCTCTACATCACCATCTACACTAAGACATACTGGAGTTCCGTTTAGACCGCCATATTCACAATACAAATCACCATTTTTGCCCACTAAGTTTTCTGGCAAGAAAAGACGTATAAACACATATTTTTATGTAAGTTTGAGTTATTAGATCTTAATGTTTTAAATCGTTTAATCTAGATTTTATTGTTTGAAATCATAGTTGGACACTTAATCTTCTAAATAGATGGAATGGATCGACCCTCGGACCATTAGAACCCATAGAAATTGTGCTATGAAAGTCATTTGCGACCTTGAGAAAACTATTTTTTTTTTTGGATTTTTTAGATTGTTTGTCAACTTCAGAGTCTTAGATCTTGATATTTTGATTCTTAAATTACATTTGGTAAAAGAAGAAAGTTTGATATAAACACTTTATCTTAAACATAGATAGAATAGATTTGCTCTAGGACGTTTTGAACTCATTAAAATCATGCTACGAAAATGACTCGCGACCTGATGAACACTATTTTTCCAGATTTTTTTATATTTTTTGTCAATTTCGGGCCCTTGGATCTTGATGTTCGAAGGGTCAAAATCCGTTATTAAAAGATGAAAGTTGTGGACAAACATCAACTCTTGAACTTAGATTTTTCTCGAGACCAACGTGATTCACGAAAAATGACCTCCAATACGCTATGAAAAACAGTCTCCTTTTTTAGCTCTCTCTCTCTAGAAATTCGATTTATGTGCCCACTTAAATTGCCACACCCGTTAGTCAAATCACAAAATTGGCCATACCATAATGAAATTAGAATTAAATAATGTGCGTGCTAAGTCTCGATCCCGAGTTTCGGAGACCGAAGAGTATAATTACCAAAACGTTACTCTTACTTATTTTCTAGCCTATTGACACTAAAATCACCACACGAATGAATCGACCATGAAATTAGACTTTGAATGTGAATAAGGACTGAAAATAATGTAGGTTCGGTCTCGGTTACATTTTTGGACGACTGATAGCAAAATTATGAAAATACCCCTTTACGGTTTAAGTAAACGGTGACCAAACCAATCGAACGCGGGACACCCAATCCCTAGGATATACAATGGGACTAATGATTAAATAATAAAATTGATCGAAATCCCGAGAAAGCTCTCGGGGCCACTTGTTAAATTTAGATAAAATTACCACTTTGCCCTAGAACCTGAATTAGACTTTTTGCCCTTACGAATCAAAGAGTCCAAGCAACTACGTGACTTGAGTCACTAAGTTAGCATATACTTCTAAGGACTATTGGCAATAAGTGTTTTTTTTATTTATTATGATAGATTCGGGGATTGGAGATTATCGGGTCGAATTAATATAAAAGAAGTGCGGACTAATTTCAGGTGAGTCTTGTATATGGCTTGCTTACTTACATCCTATAGTAGAAATGAATAATTTTCTTTACTTTGATACATATACATCTATGCTACTGAATTAATAGTAGACTGAGCATGACATATTAAGACGTTAAAAAGAATCATGATCTTATGGAAACATGGATATATTATGGCATAGTTATGAGATCAATATGGCGCCCCGTTCGCTAGGGGGCAGATTAAGATTCTAGCGATGAGGTGAAGTAATAAGGGTGGAGATTATTAACCAGGTAATCCAACGGGTGATATCACGTCGACTATATATTTGGGTCGCTCCCTAATTCACTAGTGTTGCTGTAGATCACACAATGTTGTCATATATGGTTATAGTGTAAGCCTAAAAGCTGGATTCACATATCACATAATGTTATCATTCGATTATAATTTCTTTCAAAACTACGGGCTATGTTAATATAGAAATTAGTGAACTTGTCATATTTAAACTCACACTAGCCTTGTGCTAATGTAATTGTTGATGCAACAGGTTTTAATAATGATGCTGATCATACTTGAAATCCTGCAAGATTGTATTGGAACTGAAGTTATTTTTGTGAACCCTAGACTCGTCAGATTTTGATGTAGCATGGCCTCAGTTGTAATATTTATTTTGTTGATCGGTCAGGATTTTAATAAGGGCTATATTACTGTGCTTATTTTATGCACTGACCTTTGGAAGTATATTTTACTTTCGCACTCTGATATCAAATATGTTGATAGAAAATTCTTAAACTAGTCTATTTTTAGAGGCCTCACGAGTTTCACTCGTGACCGGTCACATGCCTTAACCTTTACGGGATGTTTCAAATGAATTTCAAGCTTATCATTAATCGACTCGAGTTTTCATTTTCCGAAACAAAAACGGAGTGTTATTCTTTTGATTAGGTATCGCCATCGAGTTTTGGTACATCTAATACTTGAGTCAATGTCCTCTGTATTTTGGACCTCCTGTTATTAAACTCAAACTGATCCAAAAATGCATTTGTTGATTTAAAACTGATTTTCATAGATATATTTTTTGGCCAAGAACATCTGACTTTGTTCTTGGTTGAGTGATAGAAACAAGATATCTGATGTCTAATTTATAGATGAAAGAAGTCACAAGACCATACCTTCTCTTTATTTAATCATTTCTTGTTTTAGTATTTTATTTCTTAGATAATAATCAACGAATCCGAACGATCAAGGTTTGACATCCTAAATGCCGCAATCGTGCAAAGTACTTTGTCAAGATTCAAGACTTAATTTGCTTCCCAAATATTCGATACCCGCAACTTTTCCACTATACAAGTCTACCAAGGAAGAAAAGACATTCAGAATTTAAACTCGGATTGTGCCTAGCACCACAACAATGTACCAAGTTGGGACCTGTCACCATGTCACCTGGTGACATGGTTTCACTCCATTGGATAGCTAATGTGTCATTTTTCCCCCCAAAGTTTCTTTCTGTACGAATTAATCCCAGGCTGATTTAGACCTTCATTAATCGTGAAGTAATTTCTTCGCTATAAGTACCCCAACTTTATACTGGATTTGGGATTGAAGTTTAGAAAACCAAAGATTCCACCTGAGCCTTCTCCTTACCTTGCGCAAAACTTGTGTGATAGTAAAACCCGACAAGGAAATCCCAAAACCTAATCCTATTACTAAAACCCAAGAGCTTCAAAATCATTAAGGGGAGTCCCTCCAAATGTTTAATCTCCGGATAGTCGCTAGCTTTCTAGCTTTGAACTTCCACGACTTGAACAACATTAGATTTAGGGATATTCGGTTAGGGTTTTTAGTTGAAGAATAAGAGGAGACTCTACCCGACTTGTTTCAGCATTTAGAAAAATCCGAGCAACCTTTCATATTACCATAGCTTGGGATAACAAAAATTTTAAATTCAACGTTATGTCGGGTTATGATTTTATTTAGGCACTCATGTATTTTTCGCATTTCTTTGTAATTGTCAATTTCAGTATATATACAAGGTATATCGGCCAAAAAGCCAAGTTTACTTCTTCTTTTTCTTTTCCTGCTATATTCTCCTCATTTCTCTCTTATTTTATTTTCAATGTGAATATTATGCCCGAAAAAGTTGGCGTTTGAATTTCTAGTCTGCAATTCTAGAACTCGAGTCAATTTTTAGAGATTTCTAGTCCGCGTTTCTAAAATGTCAGGACGTTGTCGTTCTGAAGTCAAAATTGCAAAAGTCAAAATTGGCCTACGCCAGCATACTTCTTATGATTTTCATTGAATTGGAATTTCTATTCCGAGAACTCTGAAAGAAATTGGCATATCGTGTGGTTTTAACCCCCCTCCCAGCACCTGCCATGAACATTCTTAGTTTTCGTTATATAAATCTTGACAAGAGCAATATCCACATTGACAGCATGCCATTACAGGCACCCGTCAGATGTAACTCCTATCATCCCTCTTTTCTCATTTTCCATAACTTTTATATTTTGCTATTTATATTCCCTTTCCCATTTCTCCATAATAGTTATCGCTACCTTTCTTCATTTTCTTTTTAGTTCTCGTAAAATCAAAATTGAAATACGTTACGTCATCACTAAGTAATATGAATAGCGTCTTTTAGCTCATGCCGACACGCTGTCCACATCACTTGGCTAAAATTTCGATAATCTCAAAATTCTGTGAACACATGTGATCTATGTAGCTTGTGTTTTGAAATGAAAATCTAACAGCCATTGCACGTTATCTTTTCGCGATAAACTATCGTGATCAAAGTGACATTTACACTATTTTGTGATTTGCACCATCGATGAACTGAGCAGCTAGCAGGATGAAGAATCATGGATAATGAACTAGAGCAAAATATGTGTCCCACCTAAAAATTGAAAAATATGAATAGCATTCATGCCGTCCATATCTCCGAGTCTTTAGTCCCAATAATCTTGAAATCCTAAATGCCGTCAAACTAAATAGTTGGCATTCGGAATGAAAGTGTGTCATGCAAATAGTCAATTTGTGTCAGTTTACATATCATGCTTTCTCAAAAGATTATCGTGATGGCAATGACAGTTTGCACCATGTTAACCTTGAAATTTTCTAAACACTTGCAATTTAAGTAGTCAGCAAAAAATGATTGAAATTATGATAATGGCTCACTTGGTTTACGCTAGGACGTCATATTGCATTTTTAAGAAAGGTTAAATGGTAATTTATCTATAAAATAGAATCAGACTATTGTTAAACTTGAAAAGTTCCTATGTCAGCAATTTGAGTACCTAGCATCTTGGAACAAAAACGTGATGTGCAAATGCCAGTTTGAATATCATGTTTCGATCAAAGTTTGACAAATGCTTGGTTTGATATTTTTTCACCGAAAGCAAAGTTGTGCAAGCCAAGGTCTTGCCTTGCACCCGTTTCACATTTTATCCTGCTATACATTCAGTCACTAGATGTTTAGGATTTTGGCCAATGATAATAAAAGACAACTAATTTGAGAAAATTAAGTACTGAACGGGTAATGTTGGGTGTCTAACACCTTCCCAACTCGTAATAGTAAATTTTTTAATTTTTTTCTGTTTTCCAGACCAGGTCTTTAAAAATAGTCGTTTTATAAACAACATTGGATTTCTGAGTCAAAATCAAAATATTTTTCTAAAGACATTTTCTTCGGAAATGACTTTAGAGAGTGACTTGTCCTACGGACTCTATGTCAAGTAGCGACTCTGATTTTAAGCACGTTGCAGCTGTTAACAATTTTTACAATCTGTCGTATTTTATGTCAAGAAATCATTTCGTCTCATTGAATAATTTTTTTCCATGAGGGGGGCCGGAAAATTTCTGGCGCAACACCAACTAGGCATGACATAAGTAAACTGCATATCATGATTGCAAATACCTAACACATTTGTCACAATTTCGCCTTTCCACATTCTATACCTTGCTCTATCTACTACAGGAGGTTGTACACAAACATATGTGCCATCTAGAGGCACCAAGGATTCTAAGAAACATTAAACAAAAAGGCATGAATTGCCACGACAATAAAATGGCTACAGGACCAAAAAAGATTTAAAATTTTGAATATGAGTTTTTACTTGAAACCACTTCCACTTATCATTATTGTTTGCACAATGTAATGGTTCTGGAGCTCTCAAAAGTACACATTGAAGTCAAAGTATAGCCTCAAGGACATTATTAAAATGTTTGCCAACATTTGTCAAGACCTTATGAAGGAACATTTAATTTCTCAATTCTTATTATGGTGACCAACACTTTCAAAAATATGGCAACTTTTTCCTC
>JABCMJ010028971.1:0-19178 GCA_014822125.1 Arbutus unedo | reverse complement strand
ATATTTACGGATATTAATACATAATTTATATATATCGATATATTTTTATATATTATCCACTAAGTGGTGGTTAATATTTTTTATAAAAGAATCTTGTTAGATTATATATATATAATGTTAAAAAAATACGAGTATCAATATATATTTTATAAATGTCAATATATATTTATAAATATTAATATAAGAAGTGATTATCATTATCACTTAAAAATAAGAATAAAAATTAAGTAAAGTGGGTCCAAAGTGGGATTTTTTTTGAGCTTATCCACACCGACAATCGCGGTTTTTCTTCTTAGGATGTGTTCGGTTGAGTGTTTTTGAAATTATTTTTGAGAAAAAAACTCTAAGATATTATTTGGTATAATTGTTTTAGAAAAAATTTTTTGAATTTTTTTTTCTAAACAAACAAACAGCTCAGGATATCTAACTCATGCTGAGCGACCATTTCAGTTACGCTTTCCAAAGTAATTTCTAGGTCAAAGACTGAGAAATTCACTCCACAGACGACGAGATCTGGTTCGGCACAAAGTTAATTGGGTCTTGATATCTCAATGTCCATGGCGGGGAAGCCGATCTCCGTTGGGTATAACCTCTTTCGTCTCTTATAGATAAAGCACGAAGTCACGTGGTGGTTATTTCCTAGATCTCGTCAATGATTCTCTCTGAAGGAAGAAGTTTATGATCCGTACTTTTGGGATCCGTACGAAATTGCTCTACCTAGTTTTTGCTCATTGGAAAAGATTTCCACACTACTCTATTCTTGAGGAGTTTTGATTTTGTCATCCTCTCGATAAGTTGTCTCACAAACTAGCTAATCGGATTCGAGATTCTATTTGTGTGCCGGTCTCTCATTTTGTTTCGCGTTACTCACTTGTTTGCTATTGGAATCAAATTTTCGTTAAGCATGCCGTCAACGTTCATTCCGTAAAGGTGAGTACTCTATGAAGAGTGGATAGTCTCATCAATATTCAAAGTTGGAATAAAGATCTCCTTTATATTATCTTCAAGGATCTACTCCAACAATTTTTTATTAAATCTTGATGATTACTTTTTGATTTTGATCAAAATTTCTCAAAATCATGCGAATCACAACTATACACCCTTCTCCATACAATTATTGGTATTCCAAGTTTTCAATTCTTCCTCTACATAGGATGACTTGAATGCTTTCGAAGATTTTATCGTTCATACCAATTCCAACTATGTATTTTTATGTTTATTTTTATTTTGATCATTCTCTTACATTTACTCCAATGTTTTTTTACTTTTATCCAAGATTTAATAATTTAATTATTTTTTAGTTTCTATCAAGGAACCTTGAGATTAAGGGTCCCTTTGGGATTGATGGATTTCTTAAGAAAAGAAAGGGAATTGAAATAATGAATACTCTCTCATGCTTAAATTGACAAAAAAGTAAGAAATAACGAGAGCAGGTGAGACTAAAAAATCTCTCTAGACCTTTATTTTGATTTTCACTAATTTTGGTGAAATTTCAGGAGAGAAGAAACCCGTAGGAGTTCAAGTTTTTATGTTGTCAACTTTATCTTTTATATCTTTCTTGGTGTTAGTTACTGCAAAAGGTGTTTTAGTAAAATAAGTATGACATTTTCCTTTCTTTTTTCTTATATATGCTAGTTAAACAAGATAGGTAAAAAATTGAAAGAAATAACTATTTCTGTTATTTTTTCTATCCAAATGAGATGGTAAAAAATCATATTTTTTTATTTTCTTTTCCCATCATTAAAGAAAATCATACTCTTTTCTTTTCTCATCTTTGTAGCCAAAAGGGCTATAAAGAGTCATTTATATTTTTCTCGGTGGCCTATATGTGTTGGATAAAGTGCTCATCCGTTCAAAATAGTGGAGGATACATGGGAATGAGCACAATTTCTCTCCATAATAGAGTATAGAGGTTTAGTTGGATTCTTGTTGATCGTCTAATTCTCTTTTGTTTCCACAAAGGCGTATTTGTGTGGGAGAACAAAAAAGATGGGAAAAAATAAAGGTATGTTAATTATTCCCTTTTGGTTCCACAAAGGTGCATCTTGTGTAGGAGGGATGAAAAGAGCATTGACCATCATTTGGTATTGCAAGAATCCAAGAATATTGTACCGAATATAAGGGTGAGGGCACGCTCAATGCTATAGCTCATTTTTGGGGTTGAGTTGTATCCAAGACCATGTAACATGTTATCAGAGCTAACGTGCCATGGATAGATAGGGTGGTGTGTCTACCTATGCATGCTAGGTGCTGCTGATTGAGGGACGGGGTGAAGCAACATCCATATTGTTTGGATCAATTTGTATATGTGAAAATATTCTTAGCTCAATACATAGCTTTGGGGTCAAGACGCGATAGCAAGCCCCATGAAGAAAACTATTGTAATTGGTGGGGGTGGTTTTGTCATCATCCTTTGGTACCGATGAGAAAGCCATTTTACTTTGAAATTCTACAATTTTTGCTATGTTATCGAATTTGGTTTGAGAACAAATGTGAATTATTTGGAAATAAGTTTGATGAGTTCAAAAGGGATTGGATTTCTCATTACTCTTTTTTGGGGGTTCTTTTCCATCTCATCTGAAAGGGATTCAATTGTTCTTACTTGTTAGAGTTTGTCCCAAATTGGTTATATTATTACTTCTAAAACTAGTGTGTGAGCCTGAGCGGTTTCTCCATTCATTGCTAATTGATTTTGAGTTGTATGCTTTAATAGGGTATCAAAGCACAAGGTTCGTAGGCTTTTGTACAAGACTCTTTTGGTTGATTACCTCGTTGTTTTTGTCTTAAGTGTACCTTGTTCGTTATGACCGTTTTATTGTCGATGAGTTGTTTACTACTCCACATGCGAGTTAGGGTTCGCACGTGCGTGGTCTGTTAGAGGTTGTCCTACTTAGTTTAATTATTACCTTCAAACCTAGTATATGAACCTAGACTACCTTTCCACTTATTGCCAATTGTTTTGAGTTGGATGCTTTAACACTACTTATCAGTGTTATGCAGGAACAAGACAATTCAATCTACCAAGAATAGTGAAGAAAAGGAAGAGAATTACAGTATCTAGAAGCACAAGGTACTCGTGGTTTGCCAATTTGCCTTTGTTCACGGGAGAGGAAGAACAATTCACCCTATGCAGTAAGATTCACATCGCTGAACAATCACATAGCCTCTGTCGATTTTGGTTATGTTTTCACATTGACACTAAATTTGGGAATGAACCAAAACGAAATCGACTCATCTCCATCTTTAAGGAAGAGATCAATGATCCTAAGTTCTTTTACTCTATTCATAAAGTCTTTTCCACCATGAATGGGTTGGGATAACCGTCTTAAAGGGGTAGAGTCCCAAGGCCAAAAGGCACTTAAGAGTCCCTCTTCAATATTTTGAGATTAACAATATCTTCAAGACAAATTTCTGTATTTGGTGGAAATAGTTTGGTTGACTCTATCATTTGGCTTTGGAACCAATAAGAAAGCCCTTGTTCTTTGGAATTATACATTTTTGCTATGCTTATGGAGATTCGCTTTGAGAAAAGCACTAATTTTTCGAGGTTTAGTTTGATGGATTGAAAGGGATTAGATTTGTCATTCGTCTTCATTCTGGGGTTCTATATTTCACCTCATTCGTAAGCGGTTCAGTTGTTGTAGATTAGTAGTGTTATGCACCAACGAGGCGATTCGATTTTTCATGAACACTAAGGTTATGTTTGGTTCGATGGAATCAATGTTAGAATGGAATGGAATGGAATAAAGATAGGAATGGAATTAATGGAATGCAATTGGAATGATCATTCTCATTCCTATGTTTGGTTGTGCATAGGAATCAAGAAATTAAGATATCAAATTTGGTATTTGGGTCTTACTCTTGTAACCAAGAGTGCAAAAGAAAAAATAGTATAGTCATTCTCGGTGCTCTCCCTCTCTTAAGAATTTCTTTCCTTATAAATCTCTATAAAAGTGAGTCAATCTCTATCGAGAGAGAGAGAGAGAGAACGCTTGAAGAAAGCAAAGCCCCTGCTCTAAAAATGAAAGCTTGCCATTGAGTTCTGTGGCCGTAGGCTTGTTCGTCATCTACAAAAGAGTAATGAGAAGTGAAAAGGATTGGGACACTTCCTAATCAGAAAGCAGAGTTCTGACTGATGGTATACTTAGTGTATGCTATCTTCCTCTTCTGGACCTATGAAATCTCGAGTAGATCGTTCTCAATCTCAAGTTTAGGATAACCACTATTCACTCGTAGTTCACTACTTTAAGACAATGGCACTAGCATTGGAAACAACCTTGTCCGATTCAAGGGGGAAGGGCCCGTTGAGTTTTTATAATAATCAGAATATTTATGATTGATAGAATTGAGATTTCATAGAAGAATGACCGAGGCCAAAAAATCCTTTCACACCCGCTTGCAACACGTGGCTGAATATATAAGGAAGTTCACACCCTGGAAAAATCCATTTTGGATTTGTTACTTGCCAGCTTGATCGCTTGCCTTCTTTACCCTTTGCTTTAGCGGGTAGTTTATGTCTGGTCCTTTCGCTTCGCCTAACCCCAGCTGATGGCACTTTGTAACGACATTTTTGTCTGGTGCCTAACGGTTCTCTAAGGCTCGGTTGTTTCCCCATGCGGGTTAGTGATATATGTGTAGGGGAGTTTTAGAGTTTGTCCAACATTGATTAATGATTACGTCCAAACCTAGTATACGAGTTTGGACAATCTCTCCAGTCATTGCGAATTGGGCTAAATATATAAGGAAGTTCACGCACCTTGGAAAACTGCATCTTGTATTTGTTACTTGCCAGCTTAATGGCTTGTCTTCTTTACCGTTTGCTTTAGCAGGTGGTTTATGTCTGGTCCTTTCGGGTTGCCTAACCCAGGCTGAGGGTGCTTTGTAACGACGTTTCTGTCTGGGCCCAACAGCTCTCCAAGGCTTGGTTGTTTCCCCATGTGGATCAGTGATACACGTGTAGGGGAGTTCCAACATTGATTAGTGATTATGTCCAAGCCTAGTATACGAGCCTGGACGGTCTCTACGATCATTGCGAATTGGTGTTTGTTGGATTCTTTAACAAAATCCATATTTCTAAAATAGTAGTTTACATGGTTTGTGTATCCAAGATCATCCATGTTGACTATTGATGTGGTACGGGTATCACAATGTGCACCCCTTCTACATGTATGGATGCTCAACCCTCCTATTCATCGACATGAAAAAACATGGATCATGTTTAAACAACGCTCCAACTTGTCTTACAAACTGACTTCGTCAACACATTATATGCATTTGTATCAGAGTGAACCTATCAAGAAAGATTTATCACTTGAAGATACCCATTCTCAAATAGATACAACACATTAATATGCTTTTTTTCTTGCTCTATATGCTTGGTTTGTGTCTAGGTGAATCACGATCTGACTATCAAAATTTTGGCAACGCATTGTCTTGCATAAACCTAGCTCACTAACCCATCCCTTGAATCAAAATGCTTCTTTTGAATCTTGGTCACTTTCATACACTCTACCTCTGTAATAGAGTAGACCTCCAACTAATAGGACCACCAACAAACATCAGTGAATATCCTGTCATGGACATTATCAGAACCCACATAGTTCATAAAATCTCCAGTAGCTGTTGTAGCTACTTTGTAGTTTAGCACTATTCCAAGATTAGGAATGGTGGCAAGATTATTTGGATACCCATTTGCTGCCTTCCAATGTTATTTTTCTAGATCTACCATATACCCACTGACCATACCGACTGCAGGATATATACCAACCCCAAATGAATTTAATCGAATTTACCTCCTGGATTGCTTTTCTAGGTTCAATATTATAGTCCTCACCATTAGCTACACAAGAAACCTAATTAGCATTTAGCATCTCAAACATGTGCTTTATCTAACACTTTCCGCAAGTAACCTTTTTGAGTCAACCTCAATTTTCGAGCCCTTCGGTCATGGTGAATTTCTGCCTTAAGGATCTTCTTGGTCCCCGCCTCCACAAGAAGCCTTCTTCAATGACTTGGGAGACACCTCTGCACAAGGAGAGATTTGAGTACATCATCTGATAATCAGTTGAATTTGTCACTAGGAACTAGTAAGATGATGGGAGGGAGGGTAATTCTCTTTTTCTTTTACCGAATAGAGATGAAGGATTTTGTAAATCCTATCTTTTGATGGATTTTGTAAATCCGATCTTTTGATATTTGATGGACAGCCAGAAGCCCAACTTTACCACCAAAGTTGGAACCTAGAACTCAATTCAGATTCAAGTGAAGTTAAGTATTATAGGTTGCTTACCCAGATTGATAATGACTAGAGTCTGTTCTAGTTATTAGTATAGAATGTGACAAGTGCCAAAATCATCTAGAACTAATTTAGTATTATGGAAGACTATCTTCAATTTTCTGGGTTGAGGATCAACATTGCTGGTTTGTTTCTAGATCAGACATTTTTAATTGCTTACAGCCAGGAAAAGAGGTAGAATTTTGGTGACCTGTCTTACTTAAATGAAGGCTGTTATATTCTTGCACCATGTTATATTTTTTTTGATCGTGTGTACTTACGATCACTTGTGTCCTCAATGCAGCTATACACCATCGGATGAAACATCATGGACAAGCAAGTTGACGGTCCATTGCTGCCTTTTAAAGTTGGACAATTGGCTGAGTCAAGATCTTTTGTGTCAGGGTACCGAAGTGCATGGTTTCGGTGCAAGGTATAACTGAATGCTGCATGTTGTTTAGGTGATTGTTAGTTGTGTTTTGTTTTGTAATGACTTTGTCTATGCCTCTTATCACCCACGATGCACATGGAAGGGGAGACAAAAGAAAAGGAATTTTCTATACTTTAACCAAGCCAAGGCAGATCTATTAGTAAATAGGAGCCGCTATTGCTCACCTAGCGGGATGTCAATCTGGCGGATGGACGAGTGTAGAAGACAAGAAAAGATGGGGTCAATTACGAGAGAAAGGTAGAGGGAAAAAGATGAGAGAGCAAGCCCTAGGAGGCTGCAGCTATCACGGCCGTAAGAACGACTCGAAAGATGGTCCCCCACCCCGATAGTAGCAATCAAATATTTCGAAATAGAAGTTGTAGCGTACAATGGTTGCTTTCCTATGCCGTTCCATTCATACGAACCCAAGGCGATCCGATTTAGGTGTAGGACCCAACTGTAACATAGCCTTATTTCTCACTCCATTAGGGTTGTTTACTGAAGTTTAGGAATTACTTTGGTTCCTATACTTTGGTTGTCAGTTATCGGAGTTTTGTGCAAATACTTTCAAGTGTCTTATTGACAAAATTATATGCAAGGTCAACTATCGAGGGCCTATAACCCACTAGTTGCCCTGTACAAAGTATTTGGATAAACTTGGTAAACAACCTCGAGGAACCTAACATTTTACTTCGCATCTCCTGTTTCTGTAGTTTCTTTTTTAATTATAGTTGCTATTTTATTGAAATTTCTAGCTCTTTTGGATATTTTTGGGTGATTTTTTTCTTTTGGCCAAGATATTTTTGGGCGGAAAGTATGAGCAGTGCTGTATGAGTATCTCTCCAGCATCTTGAAATCTGGCTGAAGTGTTGTAGTAAGTTCAAGATCTGAGCAAGTAGAAGTAAGTAAATATATTATGTCATCCTAGTCTTCTTCTTCTCCTTGTCCAAATGTTTTGAGGCCTCAATATCATAATTTGATATGATTGCCTTTTCTTTCGTATTCTCCTTGGTTGGCACAATTAGTTGACTAACTTTTCTTGTCTCTTATTCTAACCATTCCAAAAAATTGGAAACACGTGGCTAAAAATAAAAGGAATTGAAATAGGCAATGCATAAGGTTAAAAAACTGAAGTAGACGAAATGGGCGCCTATCTGAATTGAAACAGACCAATTACCAGATCCACTTATCATCACTGCTTTGCATATACTCCAGTGGCTTGGTTTTGTGTTCCTTTTGCTCAGGTTTTAGGAAACACACTTATGCTGTCATTGGTATATGCCTTTGGTCCCAGAGTTGCAGCAGAACTGGTTCTTTTACCAATATGGCTATTTGGCATAGTTGAGTAGAAGATGTGTATTATACATCAGAATTTGCTATCTCATGGACCATAATGCTTGAACTTATATATTTCCTTTCTTTTCTTCTCAACTTATCCTCAAATACCAGAGAGATGTCTTGGCTTGGGAATTTGGAAAAACATCGTCCTTCCTGCCATTAAAGTTGATCTTTGAGTTCAACGGATTTACTCGCACTTACACATGTCTTTATATTCTATCAGATCAAAGACATCAGCCGCAAAAAAGGGAATATGGATTATGCCTTGGAATTCTATGACTTCCCAGATGATAGTAAGTAAACTTTTAGATGTTCAAGTTGTTGCTCATGAACTGCTGGTGTATTTTCTTCTAGTTTGTTCCATGCTGTAACTTCACTCATTGGAAATCATACTGTCATCTTTTGCAACCTCCCTTTTGTTTCTTGTTACCATTGACGTACCACTGCTATGCGATGTGGTAATGACATAATAAACAGTAATAACTTTGAAATAGTTGCATCTCTGCATTCATACTAAACGAAACCAAACCAAATCGAGCCGTGAGTTCCAATCAATTGGAGTTGGCTGTTTGAGTCTGTTTTCTCCAATGCATTATGTCGAGCGGACTGTGTTTCGTGTTATCTAAAAAAACTTAAATCCTTCCGAATTACCACCTCTGAAGTCAAGTTTGGTCTATCTTTCCCTTTAGTGCTATTTTAGTCCTCCTAACTACCACAACGACCAATTTTTGATAGACATGTACAAATCACTTTAATCTATTTTCCTCATCGTATATTCTACCGGTATTAACCCTACCATTCTGCACAGGTTGTCATTTTTACTTATATCTTCCAAAATCTTACCATACATCCATCTCAACATTCTCATTTCAGCTACACTCATTTTGCAGACATAGTATTTCTTAGTAGCCCAACAGTCCTTGTCGTATAACATGGCTGACCTTATAGTGGTACGGTAGAATTTTTCCTTCAACTTCACGGGTGTTCTACGGTCACACCACACTCCCAAAGCACCCTGCTACTTGATCTATTTAACTTGTACTCTATGTGTTACATTGTCTACTCTCTCTCCATCCTTACATCCTTTCTCTCCAAGACCCACCATACAACATCCTTTAGCACCTTATCATATGCTCTTTCTACGTCAATGAATGCTATGCGAAAGTTTTTTTTCTCTCCGTACTTTCGACTAATCTCCTTAACAACTATATTGCTTCCATAGTTGACCTACCAAGCAATCTAAACTAATTCTCTTATACCATTGTCATCATTCTTAAACAATGCTCAATTACTCTTTCCCACAATTTCATTATATGACTCGTCAATTTAATATCTCTATAGTCGTTACAACTTTGAATATCCATTTTATTCTTACATATAGGTGTTGAGAATCTGAGATACTTTTCTCCACTCATGAGGCATCTGTTTAGTCAGAATAATCTTGTTACACAACTTTGTCAATCACAACACTCCAATGTGATCAAACTCTTTCATACCTCAAAAAGAGACCATTTGGTCCTAAACCCTTGCTTGGGTTTTCCTTCTCAATGCATGTATGGTTTCAGATTTTTGTACTCGGCGATAGAACATATATTATTGGCTCGCACTTTCACTATAAGCACCCAAACCCTTGTCGCTTGGGGTTTCCTCATGCTTATATCTCTGCGTTCATGTTAGCACTATATAGCTATAGAGGAGTAAGCATTTTGCTGGAATAAAATTGCACTTTTCTTTGAATCTTTAAATGGTAAATTTTATTATGAAAGCAAACTTATTTTTCCTTCTTTTGTTGAAGTAGGCAATAGTGCACAAAAGAGGCAGATGGTTTATAAATCGACGTGATGGTATGCAAAGGAGTACGAAGTCCGAAATAAAGGAATTATCGAGATTTGAGATATATTTGTATTTTGGATGTATGATGAAAGAAGTACACCTTTTTATTCATGTCTAACTATATTATATGTGGAGAGAAGAGAAATAGAGTACAAGGATACTAATACCCCCGCACTATTTAATAATAAGCACACGAACTCTGAACACTCCCTTCCCGCTGGAGCATAAATATCATACAATCCCAACTTGTTACATAGTTCCTATAATCGTTGCTTAAACAAGGACTTATGTCAGCTAATTGGACTCTGGTGGACACGAAGGTAGTAGTTATCACCCCACCTTCCAACTTTTCTCGAACTAAATGACAACCAAGTTCAATATGCTTAGTCCTCTCGCGAAAGATAGGATTAGATGCAATATGAATGGCTGCTTGATTATCACAATATAAATTTATAGGCAGTTGCACCTTGAACTCTTTCTCTTCAAGAGAGGAGGGCACCCATACAATCTTACATGTAGTATGAACCATGGCTCTATACTCTGGTTCTGTACTAGAGCGTGCAACCATTGTTTGTTTCTTACTCTTTTAAGTTACAAGATGTCTATAAGGATGGTACAATATCCTGTAGTGGATCTGCGGTCACATGGTCCTCCTACCCAATCGGAATCGCTAAATGCCTCAAACTGTCCACTAGCTTAACAAAACAAAACCTCGTCCTGGATGGACTTTTAGATACCTCACGATTTGAAGAATGGTTTTGCAACGTGGAAGACGAGGAGCAGACATAAACTGACTCACCACATGAATAACGAATGAGATATCAGGATGTGTGATGATAATGTACTTTAAATCTTTAATTAACCAACCAAGCAACGATACTAATCAAGATTAGCACAACTCCCCTTAATCTACAAAAGGTTTGACATTGAGATGCATAGGAGTCTCAAGGGCCTCGATGCCAATAACCCAGTCTCATCTAGAATATTCAATACATAATTCTTTTGAGATAAGTTAATACCATCTTTGGATTAAGCAACTTCAATACTCAAAAATAGTGCAATTTTTTCAAGTCTTTGGTGTGAAACTGATGTTGTAAAAAGTCTTTCAATTCATCAATACCTTTATGATCATCACCTGTAATGATAATTTCGTCCACGTACACAACCAAGAGTACTTTTCCTTTGTTAAAAGTAAGAGAGAATATATAATGGTCAAAATGACATTGACTTAGGGCTTCAAGAGGGTTTCGATGGGTTTGACGCCAGCGGATTTGGTCATCGATGGCGACGCCAGCGGCTCTGGTCATCGATGGCAACAACAATGGAAGGTGGTGGTTGTTGGTTGGAATAAGGGTTAGGGTTAATATAAGGTTCTGATGACATGTTATTAAAGCTAATCAAAGTGTTTAGGGTGTTAACGAACCCAAATACACACGTGTTATATACATTGAAGAGAAATAGAAAGATACTAATACCCTCACTTTCAAATAATAAGCACACTAACTCTAACAAATACACTCTTCAATTTCTTTTCTTGTTGTTTTTAATTTCATCTATAGTATGTGGCACTGCCACCATCTTCGTGTTATCGACCCAATTGCCAATAGTTATTCTGGCGAACCCTCTATTCTTACCTCAATAGGGGCGATCAACTATCTTCAATCTCCACTAGGACAATCGATGTTTGTCAATCTCCACTCGAACAATCAATATGGGCGATTGTGTCCTAGGATCTCACGTCCAAAGAGCACACTTCCACAATCATACCACATCTACTGTCTGCGAGTGAGATTCATGACATAAGATCCCGTGGATGAGAGAGATTTCACTAAGGCACCACATGACACCTTCGAAGGCATGTTCGACACTGTAATTGGATGAAAGGGATTTGAGCGTTGACATTAAGAGCTTGGCTGGCAATCTTTGGGAAATCCTCTGACCTCCTTTGATATTGTTTGAATAGAGGAGCTCCTTCCAAGTTGCTGGACCAAAGAGCCTAGGTCTGTTGTTCTACGTGAGCGGCTCAACTCTCTCTCTCTCTCTCTGTACCAAGCTTAGCGCCAACCTTTCTCTGAAGGACCACTTTGTTGAACTCACCATACTGTTGAATTATCACTCAATATATAGCATATCTTCTTATGTTTGAAGTCGAAATCCAGTGCTGCAACAACAAAATAGAAAAAAGGCGCGACTATACCAAGTGAGCTTGCGCAGAAGACCATAAAGGGTTTAGTGTCCGTTTCGTAGCTATGAGGTGCTGTAGCATTTTTTTAAAAATTCCACGAAAAGGAACACTTTCTTCATTTTCTCAAGTGTGCCTCCTACTTTTTTCAATTTTTTTTTGTATTTTTCGATATAGAAAACTCAAGAAGAATTTACATAGGACGGATGGAATGAATTTGAAGGGGTATAGGCTGCCCTGCGATTTCTATGTTTGCATGTATGTGTTCATTAAGTGGGCTCGTTTGTTCCTGAACTTGAGTCCTATAAAGGTTCTTTAAGTTGATATTTGTATTTAAGTTTATGAGAAATGAGAGTGCATCGTTTAGTGGTCAAATTGCATACATGCAGAGATAAAATCAACCAGAATCTACCAAATTCCTCCCCAGATTGGTAGGAAGAGGGCAACAAAGATTACAAAGATGCTGATGCTGCGCCCCCAATATCCTCCTATCTACCGTGAAAGTGAAGTGGCTCAGGCTAATACAATTTCAGGAGTGACAGTTGTCATCACTGGTGTGTGGAAGGTAGGGGATTTGGTAGATTGGTGGACTGATGGTTGTTATTGGTTTGGAAGAGTTACTCAAATTTTAGGCGATGACAAGCTTCAGGTAATTATTTTCAGCTTTTCTTCTTTACGCCTATGGATTTAACTTAGTTGAGCTTGTGTAATTAATCGCCTTATAAGCCATGTAGATGTGGGGTGTATCAGTGATTTAAAGATCCAATGATTTCAGGGGAAAAATGCTGTCTTCTCCATCAGCTATTTGGTGTTTAATGTTGGTCTATTTCCTTAATAAGCCATATCCTTGACAACGAAAGCTTGTTGTTTTATTATACCTAGATTGGTTGCTTGCTTTTGCTGATTTCGTAGACCAGCTTAGTGTAAAGCGAAGTTCTAGACTGCCTGGGTAAGTATGTGCAGCAAGACAGTACGAGGGCCAAGGCTCCTCAGCTCCAACAGCTAGCTGTTGGAGGTGAGTGTTACTCAAGACTCTGTATCGCTAGGTAATTGAAACATGGAATCATGGACCAACTCGGATGGACTCGTCTCTTGGCAATTGAAGTGGTATTTGGTGGGACACTTAGGATCAGAGTTATTTGCCTCATACCATACCGGCCCACTTTCTGCCGTTCTGGCCATTGCACCGCCTCAACAATTTTTTTTAAATTTTCAATTGATGATTTTTTGGGTAATTACACATAAATTGAGACTACAATCATCCCTTTTTATGTTTGGTGATTTGTTTTTAATTTGTGGGGCTTTATTTTATATGTTCTATATGATTTTTGTTAAAAAATACTATTTGAGAAATATATATTACTTTTTACTGATAAATCCGAAATGGTACGTTAGGACACAGGTACCGGTACCAGTAGCAAAAATGCTACGCTCGCTGGTACGAGATTGACAACTATGCTTTGGATCCTCAATGTTTTGGAGATGGTAATGGTGGATTTTTTTAGAAATCCACCAATGGATTGATGACTGTTTTGTATGTTCAAGAAATTAGCAGTCCTGGAATTGATATACGAAAGGTCACGAATACGGTATTTGCTTCATAGCACTGTGGGAGTTACAGAGCTGTTTGTAGTAAAGGATGTGAGGTCTTTATTAAAATAAATTAATAATTAATGTGCTTGTGGTTTTGAGCTCAAAGGGGGTGTGGGGTAACAATGATCATTAGAAATTTTGGGACTGCTGGAAGTTATAGTGGGGAATTCAGTTGGGCTTACTTCTGAGTTAACTCGCTTTGCCTCCTTAGTTGAGATCATAATATGGATTGCATCGAGAAATCCCTGCCAGCTGCTGCATTTTCTTATTGACTGATTTTGAGGGAGAATTGGGCTTTGGATTACTGATGTTTATAATGAATTTCCAATGTTTTCTTGTAATCAAACAAAATGTAAATCTTGTTAATGCCTTCCTGATAATACATGTTATGAAAGGAAATATTTGCTCATTGTTTGCATTCTATTTGTAATTGTTACTAGATCGAGTTGCCACCGCCTCCTATTGGCGAGGGAACCTCTTATGAAGTTTTGTGCAAGGATTTGCGCCCGTCTTTAGATTGGTCTCCAGAACATGGTTGGAGTGTTCTTACTTCTCAGGTGCCCCCCTACTTCCCTCTTTGCCTTTTTGTATCCAGATGTTTCTTGTTGTTCTTGAATTGACTTGTATTATTGATTTATGTCAATATTGATAGTGTTGCTTGCATATATGCATATCTGATTCTATAAGTATCTTATATTAGAAAGGGCAACATATAGTGAAATCCAAAATTATTTAAAGAGGGAACAACCCTACCTGAGACCAGTAAGACGAAGATTTTACTTTCCAAAAATCACGTTGTAGGAGTATCTAAGCCATCGAAAGTATTCTTGTTGGATTCTATGCAAATATTCCACATTGGCTCCAAAGGTTCGAGCAACAAGCCTTCTTCTCCTATCAATACTACTCCATGTATGTATCAGCTCCAACACACACTATGGGGAAACACCCAACTAGACAAATCATAGGCAGACATTTTCACAAGTTTACATCCATTGCATTCAGAGATGTCAATGAAAGACATAAAACAAGCACTAGACAAAACGCTTAATCTAGAATGCTAATAACCAAAAAGAAGACAAGGTAGTGGAATGACTCGATAACAAGATGTAAGCTCTCTAGTATATATAAATCGCCGATACTGAGCAGTACTACTATAATGAGAAAACACAACATTGTAAGCCGGAATCAGACAATTGAGTAATAGTGGGAAGGCTAAAGACATTCTGGGGCATCTAATCTGGAGTGAATGGTAAGGTGGAGGAAGTGGGAGAGTGAACCCCATACAAACAAAGTTTCGGGAATCCATTTGCTGTGGAAATGGTAGTAGGGGAGGAAGGAGAAATGTAGCGACTGAGAAGAGACAAATCCAAAGTCATACGATTGGAAGATCCAGAATAAAAAATTCACGTAGTGGATAAGATACCAGTTGTATACGGTCAAATCTGATTATGTAGTGACCATGTTAGAAGCTTGTGACTAAGTTTCTTGATTGTTAACCATGAAAGGCTGGAACTGCTCAGACATATATTGCTAAATAGTTATATTAACTAACAAATCAGCTGAATAAGGATTCAGAGGTGTTTAGGGGGACCTGAGTGCTATATTGGAGATTAGGCTATGTTGACATTGGTCGCTGTGAATCCTGGGAGAAATGATGATGGTCTCGGATTACTGCTATTGAAGATCGGAGACAGAAGGATGCAGATCGAGGCCGAAAAAGCCCAGACAGTAGTTATTGGTCGTAAAAAATGCAGAATCAGTGATCATCGGAGGCCAGGGAAGCTTCAGTGAGTGCTGTCGGAGTTCAGAGAGAGCCTTCAGTGTTCTAGAGATCGAAATAACTGCAAAACTGATCAAACAGAGCAAAAACAGACCAATCAAAACTGCAATGAGCCTTCGGCTTGCATTGAAGGTTACTGAGTGCCACGATATGTGGTAGCAAGAGTTCCCAAAAGGACTGCAAGAGAAGAATAATCGAAGGCTTTGCTTCGTAAGAGCAACTCCAATAGGAGCATTCAAATCTCACGCGACGAAGTAACATTCACTTCTGAGCCAACATCAGTTTCAACCAAGCTATCATTTGAAAGGCGATGTGAAATCTCTTTTTGTTTGAAAAAGACCATTGTTGAGAAAAAATCTTCAAATATGTTGGAAAGGTGAGGTTTTGAGGATGTCCACTTGCAACATAAGCCTTAAAAATTTGACATCTTTGAATTTGAAGGCAAGGTTAGGGATGCTCTAAGATGCTAAAGGTTCAAATGATTCTAACCATATGGAGATCATTAACCAGCATGGTGTGAAGACAGTTCTATGATGTAAAGAGAATGAGGAAAGAAATAGAGTGTTGGAATCTGATCTGGCTTGCAACGGCCAACAATGGCCTACTGCAACGAAGGATAGAGAACTTTTGTGACCTCTGGTGATGGTCCACTAACAGGTTGCAATGAGGAAGAAAGGACTTTGCCTAGGGTTTGAACATCTGGCTTGACTGGAGAGAAATATATCGAGAGGAGAGTGCAATTGGAGAGGGAGTGAGATGCATCCAGTGATGGCAGTGCAAACTATTCCTGCTTATAGACACAGGCAAAGGATAATTGTATCTCATGATTTTAATATTGCAAGACTAAGAGTAGGGTTATATATGGGCAAACCCCAATAAGCTTAGACAGGCCCTAATAGCCTTAAGATTATATCATTATAATGGCAATAAAAGAAAGTAATATGTAAACTACACTTTCACATATAGCATCCAAATTTTAACCTATTTATTAATATTACGGTTCACCTGTTTTGTTAAAGCATCCAATTCAAAACCAATTGGCAATGAGTATAAATGTCACCGAGCTCGTATACTAGTTTTGGAGGTGATAATATACCGTCGACTTGCATGTGAAGAGGTAACAAATGATATATGATAAAGAGATCACAACAAAACAACATGCAGTTGAGGCACAAGTAAGGGCCAATCAATCAACAGAGTCTTGTTCAAGAGCCTTTAAAAGCCTAGCTCTGATACCATGTGAAAGTTCTCAGCTGAAAACCAATTGTTATGAGTAGAGAGGTAGCCCTTGCTCATATACTAGGTTTGGAGGTGATAATTAGCCAGGGTGGAACAGCTCTAACAGTTTATAATTCAATTTCTATCTACTATGAAGTTGGGTGCTTGTTCAATGTTTGAAGTCTGGAATTCACTCATAAAGGTTAATCTTGTCCTGTTCTTACTGATCTGCTTGCATTTGCATGGTACAGGAAGGAGAAGAAAACTACCATCCTTGTGCTCGACTAATTAAACCATTGGATCAAGGTAAGGAAAATAACAAGCTTAACATTTGAGGGTTATGTTTTGAGGACATTTTTTAATTATGTTGTTCTTCAGTAGGAATACTCGTTCTTTCTTGAATGATTGTATAAAGACATTTTCTATGAATATTTTCGTTGGTGCGTGTTACTCGTCCCCTTTTCAATCCTTGAATTGTATTTTCCATGAATAATTTGAAAAGTTGTCATTGAAAAGAATTACGATATGCTGTCAGAAGTACTTATTATTGAGCCCCTTGACAATATACAGACATGTATTTTCAACTTCGTTTGACTTGAACCTGTGCTTCTATCCATTGTTCTTAACGAAAGGTTTATTAGATGTACATTTATTTCATTTTGGGTTCACCCACAACAATTATTTAGCTGATTGTTTTATTGACTTCGGTTGCTTCAAATTCGAATTGTTGCTGCAGCAGGGCTTCCCATTGTTATGGTGAACAGTGGGAAAAAAATTGTTGAGGCAACAGATGGATCCAAGCTTGATGCTTCCTTTCCCTCTCCGGTTTCAGCAAATGCATTGCCACCTGTGGATAAATCAGAACATTCTATAGGAAAGGAGCCCACTAGACGACCTTTGACCATTGCTACTCCCAAGGAAGAAACACAGAGTCCACGAATTATTGCTGCAGCAGGGCTTCCCATTGTTATGGTGAATGGTGGGAAAAAAATTGTCGAGGCAACAGATGGATCCAAGCTTGATGCTTCCTTTCCCTCTCCGGTTTCAGCAAATGCATTGCCACCTGTGGATAAATCAGAACATTCTATAGGAAAGGAGCCCACTAGACAACCTTTAAGAATTGCTTCTCCCAAGGAAGAAACACACAGTCCACGACCAAATACAGATTCGGAAATGGGTGATGGTGCCGTTGGGCAAACGGGTTTGTCCCAAAGAAGCGGAAATATTGAAGCAGCAGGGAACTCTTCTGGAAAAGACCAGTACTATTCCAGTGGGTCCGCTAAGAAGATCAGAACTGGTGGAAATATTTGTCTGAATTCCATGAGATCTGACACAATAGAAGCCCCTATTATGGATTTAGAGGAGCTGGTTAACAAAGTTAAGTGGCTCAAGGGCATCTTAGAATCTGGAGTTCCTTTGCCCAATGCTGGGAGGTCTCCATGGAAATTTGTGGAGCACCATGGATCATCGACGCCGGAATGAGTGCTCCAGAAAATGTAAGCTTTTCTTTTGCTTTTTCACTCGATGACTAAAATAAGTTCTGACATACACATGCATAAATATTGATTTGATATAGCTTCTTACGTGTCCATGAGAAGAGGCGACGGTTATGCGATTAATATCTTTTAGGGCTCGGTTGTTTTTTATTAGCTTATTTTCCTGTTTCTTAAAAATAAGTAAATAAGCAAAATGCTGAATAACAAAACTTATTTGATAAACAATTACTGCCTGTTATTTGCTTTCAGCTTTTGTTTTGGTTGATGGTGGTGTAGAATAAGCAGATAAGCACCAGCATTTTAGGCAAACATCGTATTGGTTAATGCTTAGGTATAAGAAGATAAGCTGGCGAACCAAATGAATGCAACCATTAATTTAATTGTTAAACTGTGTAGGTTGAAGAGAGGCTGCGACTTGGCTCGACAGCATCTGCAGTTCACTCCCAGCCTTGTGTGGGTTCGGGTTATGAGAATAACCTCCATGCCAAAAAAAAAAGCGAACTGTCATATTTTTCATGAGTACCAGCACCTTTTATGCAAGAAATAGAAGTGAGTTGTGGCAGAATTGCAGAGGTCAACCACAGGTAACCAACTTACCACCTCTCCCATCCCCTTGTTAGCAGCAGCGTTGGGTACGACCGTGGTGTTTAGCATGTCTAGTACTTCTGCATTTAGATGGTGTGTTTTGAAGTTGTACTGCTGCATTTAGCTGGTAGCAGTATATACACGGACGAATGCTCGTTTGCTTAATTACCACAACTTATGTATACGTGTGAACTTCCTCTCTGCTATTTCTTCTACTGTGGGCTTTTTCTGGAATCTGTTATCTGTTTCTGTTGGGCTCAGTTTCATTGCGGACTTTCACATAGTTGTAACCTGCTTATTATAGTTTCACGATACATGAAAAATATGTGCATATTGCATCAGTTTAAAGATCTAAATTACTGCTTCTGATCGGTGCAAAAAATTTGGAAAACTATCCGCGGTAAGTACCATGTAATTTTCATCTTTCGGGTAAAGACGTACTCTATGGG
>JABCMJ010028965.1:0-11416 GCA_014822125.1 Arbutus unedo | reverse complement strand
GACATCATTAGTGCTTTGTTTTTTGACATTCATACAATCCACACATGGACACCATACATCGTCTCCAAGGCATGTGTTTGCCTTAGCAAATTCAATAAAATATTTCACCTCTTCTCTATACTCCTTACTTTTTATTTTGTTCTTAATGTTCATCCAACATTTATCCATTTCTTTTCACCCAAAAAAGCAAGTTCGTTCAACTTATGTGTTTTGATTGAATCTTCGGAAAGTTGTAATATTATTTCGCGGAAGAGCTAAAACAAAGAGCTAAGTAAATACATGACACAAGGGGGATACTGCTAGGCCAAGGATGAAAATGTGGATATGGCTATTTAGTGCACAAACTATTCCCATACTCAATTTTTAGTTGGATCCACCCACTTGTAATTCTGGAGAATGTGGATATGGCTATCTCTTGGCATCTTTATCATATTCATACAATGGAAGAAGCAACGGCTATTTCTAGGTGGTAGAAATGGTAGGATGTGGATTCTCTAAAGAGGCAAATGGAGACTTACGGTGATAATGGATTGTAGCCTTGGACACCCAATAAGCCCCACTATCCTTCAGGTAATCCCACTTCATTATTGCCTCGTGTTCCCGTGCAAGCTACTCATAAGACATTCCATTTTATTAAATGCCTTATCTTTTAGGTATTTGCTTGTTGATGTATGAATGTAGTGACGAGAACTTTTAGATACATATAAACAATGGTCAGAGGAACGACCTTATCGTCAAATTCTAGAAATTGTAGATGGTCACTCGAGCATGACATCACTAATGCTATGACAAAAGCTCGAGTTATGAGAATTGATCTTTCTACTTACAAAAATAGGCAACTTTATCGACTTGGTGGCTTCCAAACTTTAGTATAGACAAGACTTGTGTGTTAAGTATGATCGATTGTAATAAATCGAAATAATGGTAATCATGATATGTTGTTAAATAATTACTTGTCATGACTCTCTTGTTCATGACTTTCTTGTTCTTCGGATGATGATGCCCAAACAAAAACAAACACACATAAAGTTAGCTTTTAAGAGTTTTAGATTTTAGGGCTTGTATATATTATATAGGGAAAGGCTACACGGACCAACACTTTTTTAGACCAACATATAAACTCTTCATTTCTAATTAAATTTTAATGATCCAAACCGTTCAATGTGTTTAAAACATATTTTTAAGGGTATCCACGAGAAATCAGCTCAAAATATTACTGAAAAATGTTTGATCCAAATAGTGGTTCATAAAACGGTTTTTGTCAACATTTTGAACCACTGTTTGGATCAAGCCATTTCTGGTAATATTTTGAGTTGATTTCTCGCTTGTACCCTTAAAAACATGTTTTAAACACGTTGAACGGTTTGGATCATTAAAAGTTAATCACGAATGAAGAGTTTTGATGTTGGTCTAATATTGGTCTAAAAGAGTGTTGGTCTATGGAGCCATCCCCTATTATATATTATGTTTTATATGTTATAAGTACACATATATAAATATTTTAATTAAGTTATATTTTATATGTTATAAGTACACATATGTAAATATATTTTAATTAAGGGCAATATCGTAAATATAATTCGGTTATGGTTACAGTTATGGTTTGGTCCGAATATCTGTTCTGTTATTTAATCAAAATTGTATCTAAATGGATACTTATTTGCTTGCTACATAACCTTTTACATGGGGAAAATTTCGGTTACAGTTTGGAAAAAAATTTCAATTATAGTTCGGATATCTATTGGATTGGATTGGATTGAAATGAAATCCCTAATTTTAAAGGTCAATATCAAGCCAATTTATATAATGGTTGATCAAAACCGTTAGGATTTTACTTCTCGCTAATTCATTCTGCATCACCAAAAATAAAAATCATCTGATATCGAATACCGTGTGATCGGATCACATTTAGCAAATTTTGAGGCAATAAAGGATTGTCGTGCACCACCTGAGTTTTGTTTTGGCGATCCAAACCGTCTATCTTCTATGCATTATGTAGTTCATCATTTGTATCAAGAATAAACTTATTCAGGTATCGCTACACACTTGAAATGATAGAAGAACTCATTTTCTTTATGAAATTGTGTTCCAATCCAAGAGTTTTCTGAACCCGATTGAGCCAAAAATCTCCACTAATCATTGAATTGATAAGCACTACAACATCAATGGTCTTAATCATCATGTTTCTGCCGCAATCAAGTGCCTACTATACATTCAACTACAGTGAAAGACTTAGTTTCTTATCAATAACATTCAACGTGTATAATTACCAACTCAATTTTGACAATGATTGATATGAACTGTTAAGATTTCACATCTCGCTGATTTATTCAATGTCACCAAAAATGGAGATCATTAGATATCGAATATAGCGTGATCGGTTCACATTAAATGCATTCCAAGGCATTAAAGGCTTATAGTGCACACTACCTGATCACTACCTGAGTTTTGTTGTAGCAATCTAAACTGTCTATCTTCTACATATTAGGCAGTGCATGATTCATACTGAGAATAAAGTTAGTTGGGTATCGCTACACACATGAAATTACAAAAAAAAAAAATCATTTTCTTTATGAAAACTATGTTTCAATTCAAGAGTTTTCTAAACCCAATCGAGCCAAATTTTGATAATTATGATTTTATTAATACGGACAATGAAATCAACAATCTTGGTTATCATGATTATGTCGTGGTCACATGGCTACCATATATTCAATTATAGCACAATACTTAGGTTGTAAAGAGCTAGGTTGAACATATAGATTTTAAAACTCATTACCGACTCAATTTTGACTATGGTCGATAAGAACCATTAATACTTCATGTCTCGCTGATTTATTTAGGGTCACCAAAATAGAGATCATCAAATATCGAACACTGCATGATCGGATCATGTGTATTGCATTCTGATGCAAACCTTCTATGACCAACAAATTTTTAATCACTACATATTCCGTATTTGGTGAGTAAATAAAATTTGGTCAGTAATTTTATCATTTTTCATGACCAAAACATGGTTGGTCACGAAAACTTATAACCAAAAGTGTAATTCTATCATGAACTATTTTTTGTGACTAAACAAGTGGTCACTAAATGTATTGAACCTTACTCAAAATTTTCACCAAATAAATAGGCTCACTTTTTAATATATCTTTGGTGATCAAAAGTAATTTGTCTCCAAAAGTATACTAAAAAATATGGTCACTAAAACGTCTTTCATTAGTGACTAAAAAAATTTTGGTTACTAACTGGTCCATATTTGGTGACTAAAAAAAATTAGGTCACAAATTGTGTACTTTTTGGTGACGAAAAGGCATTTGGTCATGGAAAGTGATCAAAAAATGTGTAATTTCTAGTAGTGATAGCTTAGAATATTCTGAGTAGGGTTTATAAATTATAATAAAAGATAGTATGTTGGGGCTAAATTGGTAGTTTAAAGTCTAAAGCTATTAGTTTTATTGTGAAATAAAGAGGTTCGCGCACACACATAAAGAAATAATATATGAGAAGGAATATTAGAGAGTTGACAAGAATGATTAAAGATAAAAAATTATAAATTCAAGGATTGAGGTCGTAAGTGGAGATGTGTGAAGTCGAGAAAAGGGGTAAGTTGTATGGTTTTATAGTTAAAGGTAGTTAAACAAAAAAAAACTTTAATAGTTCAAGGGAGTAAAATATAATAAATCGTTATTTGTTACTTTTTTCTATTAATGACATAAGGAGGTCTACAATTATATGTAGTTCAATGGGGAAAGTGATAAAGTTGTATAGTTTAAGGTGAAATGTTGATGTTTACTTGCTTAAACAGCTCATAAATTTCAACATTTCTTGTTGGTTTGGAAGGTACCCTCAATCTTTGAGGATACTGGGCTAAAATTGGGCAAGTGGAGACATTTGGGTCTCCATATTTGGAGGTGTCAGAAGCGTCACCACTAGGAGATTTCACTTGATCGGAAGAAGTAGTAGATACCTAAGGAGCGATAGGTTTTGGAAAAATTATTTTATTGACTTCCTTTCCATTCTTCAAAGTGGTAATTGACTTTGCTTGTTCCACATTTAAGGTAGAAGCAGATGAACTTAAAAGATATTAATTGATGATGCCAAAAAATGGTGGACCTTTGTTTGACTTGTTGAGTGGTTCCTACGCACAAGTCCAATGACCAATGATCAAGTTAAAACCATGGTATTAGAAAGATGAAAGCTCTCAATTGATTTAGAAAGTAATGAGTGTGTACCTTTTCCATCCCCTCCATGCTTATTAATACCTAAGTGAGGGAGTAAGGGTTTGGGAATGATTATTGGCCGTGATTCCAACAATGGCATGATCCTAGCTAATTCCTCTTGCGCCATCTGGGGAATATCGGGGGATTTGGGCTGCTATTAAAGGGATCATGTGGATTCCCTAGAGGAGTATTCGCGGAGCGTCCGCATTGTCCGGGCCAAGCAACCCTGCTAACCGAGCGGGTAGTAAACTAGTTGATTGGTTTGTGGCCTAGTTAGTTGGTTGTTCTGATTAGTCTAGCTAGCTATTCTGGTTGGTCTTTATGATCCCATATTTAAACTCTTCAATAGTCTCCCATTCCAAAGTTGTAGCACATGCTACAACGTAAGGGATGATTTTGCGTTTTTATCAATCTGTCTCCCTATTAAATAAGGAGTCATTTTGTCTCTCCTTGAGTGTTCTCGAAGTTCGCACCTCATAAGTAGCGGATGTTCCGAGTTTGGTTTCTCTATATATTCCAAGGGGCTCTTCATTTTTAACTCTTCTTCACTCTTTCCTTCTTCGTTCATCAGATCTCTAGCTTCGTCTGTACTTTCTCATTCTAGAGCTCGATAGCCCTTTTGTCTTCGAGGGGGCTTCTCTCCGACCTTCTCCGCTGCATGCTTCTGACGCTCTCTTGAAACCTCAAGCGACCCACCCCCTCCCAATTTCTGGACTAACAGTAGTCCACTTTTTTATGCTTCCCATTGCTTGTTCGTCCTCGCCTTATTTGTTTGACTTGATGGGATTGCTTAACTACCCACTGAGTTGACATCATCTGACACCAACTCGGATTCCTCTTCAAAATTAGACTCCATCCCATTCGATTCTCTAAGGGGAGGAGTGCTGAACATTACCCCTTTAGCCATGGTTCTACCATCGGACGCTTCTAGGGACCTGCCCTACGCCGTTGTGGATATTAAGTCGGTCTTAATTGATCAGGATCTAGTGACATTCAGGCCCATCAAGATCTCCATAAGTCCCTCCATCTTCATCTACTTCACGCTGATAAGCGGGCCTACTCAACCTAGCAGAGTGAGATCTTTCTGTATGAAAGCAACCTACTGTGCAGACTGCAATTTCCAATGCATCTGTTCATACGTGAATTGTTATAGCATCTCAACCTGGCCCCCAGCCAACTAATGCCTAATCCCTTGAGGCAGCTGACCTCTATGATCGTCTTATGGCATTGGGAGAGTTAAGGGAGACGTGCTCTATCTCTAGCTAGTTCCTAAAGGAGGCTAAGTTTGAGTTGGGCTGGTGGTTCTTCTAGTTGCGTGCTGGCTACAACTTGATAGGCGACATCCCTACTTCCAACGAATGGTGGAAAGATAAATTCTTCTTCTCGTGGGCAACAACTAGGTGTTTAGCCCTACTGAGGTGCTATTCGAGAATCCGCCTAGGGTCCCTTGTCAATGGAGGGAGCCATCCCAGTCTGAGTCCACTACTATCCATTGTATTTTTGAAAGTGCTGTTGCTTTCATCGATTCATTGAAGAAGGGCGGCCCTTACCCTTGCAACAGCCTCATGATGTCATCACTTCTCTACGCATGCGGCCTTGCCCCTAATCCTAAAGGTATATGGCTACTCAATCGTCAACTTTGTATGTCATTTATATTGTCTTCTGTTTTGAATCTTTTTCTATCTTGCAGCTAACTCATCCAAGAAAAAGATCCCTAAGAGTCCTAAGGTGGACCCCAGGTTGTTCAAAAACATAAGGATGGGAAGCCCCCGACCAAAAAGCCAAAATTGGTTGTCCACGAAGTGGGGGATGACACCGACTTGGACGACCAGGCGATCCCTAAGACGACCATCCCTCTTGAGGCTGTGGTTGCGGCTTCTAGCTCTGCACCTTTGACTGACCCTCAACCTACTTTTGCTGCTGAGTTACCCCACTCTTTTGCTGCCGAAGGAGAAGACAGTGGGATACGCACCGAGAGGATGAGTCCTTGGATCAGTAGTCCTCCTCTCAAGTCTCTATCTTCTGTCGAGGCCAACTGAGCAGACATGCTTTTGACTCTTGCCCAAGGGTCATTTCCTCTTGTCGATGCTCAATGGGTTGTAGTGCAGCTAACCGATATCTCTTATCCTTTCGCTGACCCTATTCCTAAGGTAGTGTGCTCCTCAATTCTAAGTCATGCGGGGAGTGCGTCAATGCTCTTGTGGGCAACGAGATGCCCCTATTGAACCAAGTGTTGATCGCCACGCTGGCCTAGAACTTTTATATATCATTGAGCCTGGTATGTTTCGCATTTGGACATGTTTTGTGTTTTGATGTTTTACCATTTCCCAATTTATATCTCACTGATTCGCATTCCCCTTGGTCGACATTTGTAGGTTTGTGCTGAGGGAGTCAACCTTTCACTACGTGCCAGGGACTCTAGGGAGATCAACCTTGCTAGGTCTGCCCAGGCCAAGGACTTGGCGAAGCTGGCTGAGATCGAGGCAGAGAGAGGCGGGGCTTATGGCCTCTTTATAAATAAAAAACAAATGTTTCAATTTGTTCAAGAATACCTCGTTTGAACTAAATACAAGAAGAATGAAGCATAATGCCCAATTACCGATAGCAATATGAGAATATAAAATATTAGAAGGTATAATTTACAAAAAAAATTAGATAACTTTTTAACATAGAATCTAAGTTATTACAACCATATTAAAAAAATTTCAAATGATTTTCAAAATAAAATTTGAAAGTAAACAGATCTAACTAAATCTAAAATAACCATAGCTCGACATACCTTGTGGTGGGGATGTCACCTAGATCAAATGGTAATTCAACTCCTTCTTTGGTACTTGGCATTAAATACTGGGATACGTAGTATCATGGGCATAAAATGCTCAGTAGTCAAAATCTCCACGCTTCCTAGTTCAAAATTTCATAGAAAGTAATACAAAAGGAAAATACAATGAAATTAAGTTTCTTTAACTAGCCATTGACTGTAGTGATATCTAGAATCTTGGCTTTGAGAATTCATCCTACCTTTAACCACCAAGACTATGGCACCTGACTTGATTTGTAATAACTCGAGATTTTGTTTTAAAAATCATTTCGATCCATTATAATAATTAATTTGCATTTAATGTTTAAAATTTATTAAAACAATGACTATGATAATTAATTTGAGTGAACGGTTCAGATCGCAAGTGCATATGTCAGTGTGTGAGAGGAGAAGCGTTGGAAGAAAACCACATTCATCCTCCTCACCAGCATAATCTTGTTTGTTAAGAACCTTGAGATACCAGCATAATCTTGTTTGTTAAGAACCTTGAGAGGTTCATCCTTGCCTCCGAAAATCCAAAACCTTTCCCATCACATCTCCTTGGTTTCTTCCCACATCTCCTTGATTCCCAAACCAATTAAGGTGTTCCCACATGAAACCCTCTCTATAAATACTTGTCCATTTCAATTCCCTTTCACTACAACTCACCGTGAGAATGAGAGAGAGAGAGAGAGAGAGAGAGAGAGAGGGGAGGTGGAGGAAGAGGACCACTGTGATGGAAGAGGGAGGTTGAAGCATTGCCAAACCACACTCGAGACGCATCAGAAACATGCATACAAGGTAGAATTTTCTACCTAAACCCCTAGTTAGTCTATTCGTCGATTATTGTGTAGAAATTGGGAAGAAATCAAATACCATTTTTTCCTGCCCAAACCCACCAATTTGCTATGCTAACCAGTCAGGGTAGAAGGATGACCATTAGGGAGTTTTGACAGCTCATGATCATTGGTCAACCAGTTAGGACCATCAATTTTGGAATAGGCCCTTAGGCTAACAGGTCAGGCCTTGGGGGTAACTGTCGTTGATGGCTGACCGGTCAAGGGTATTCGATGATTGATCAAACTGTCCTTTGATAGATTGAGTCTCACACCCAAATGGATAAAACATCACCTTGAGCCCCACCTACATGAATCCCTAATGGAATTTTGTGAGAGCAAGTTTACCAACTCGAGACCATAACTGACATCTTATTTCCACTATATCATTGCCTTTATGTTAAATTGCTATAGTTATGTTGTTGGACATCCTGAAAGTAGCTATTATGCTCTTAGTTGATCATTTCTTTAGTCGTCCATTTGTTATCATAACTATCGTTACACTGATCTTAGGAAAACCTAGATTATATGTTAAGGACACTAGTGTGAATGACACTTTGACAAGACAGTGGAGGGTGTCGAGTGATATTATTATAAATAGTTGATGGCTAAAGACACCTAAGTTAAATAAATGAATTTTAACCGGTTTGGGTGACCCCAGCGTGGAGATTCGATTGTTGGGGGTCAACCCATTTATTTTATATATTGAAAGGACCCCAATTAGAAGGTGCTAGAGACGATTGATGGTGACTTTATGGTCATTTGGGAAGGCAACTCTATACCCTAAAGGATTGACAGTCAATGTCTTGAGTGTCCTTGAGTTGGAAGGGGAAACAACTAAGGTTCATTGGTACCTGACCTGATACACTACATTTGTTACAAGATCTACGTAAGGTGAGGTAAGACTTGAGCTGAGTGGACGGTACAAGGTCCCCTCCTTACAAGGCCGTTGATAACCTAGTCGGCTATATCACATCGGACTACGGACTTAGGGTATGTAAGGATTGGTCAATCTCAACCGAAGGCCTTATGCTAGAGTCAGTGGGTAAGACTCAAATTATCAAGGAGGAGAATCGTAGAAACTTTAAATGAAGATTAATAATGTAAGAAAATATTTGCTTCTACTAGTTTATATACTCTTTTGGTACATATGCATATGTTAGGGTTTGTTAGGTAATATTTGCTACTAAGTGTCACAACTCATGGAGCAATTTTTCCTGCCTCTGGCATGAATGTAAAAGAGAAGTCGACGATGCAACATGAGAAGGAAGCGTCAAGCTATGAAGATGGTGGATTCAACGAGATTTGGCTGACATACCCTTAGAAACAATATACCTTACTTTTCACACACATGTAAACCGGATTCAATGAGTTTTAATAAATGTTTTTATTTCTTGTAAATGTTTGTTTAAATAGAAAAATACTTTAAAATGGATTTTATTGACGTACTGAGAAATTGAGGCGTTATAACTTGGTATCAGAGGTTTGACCACCATGCGACATTGGGTAGAATGGATGGATCGCACTTCCGGAGAGATCTTTCATTAGTTAGATTTTCATTTGGTTAGGCTAATATGCACTATTATCATAAGTCTAATATATACCGATATTTTTGTTTTGTTTGTTAGATGTTCGAATTTGAGCCAAACTCGACGCCTTGCTCAACTTTAATTAAGAACTAGACAACTTTTCCAATCCCTACAACATGTTCTTAGACCTGGATGACAAAGATCTAGAATAGGAGGATCCAGAGGAAGAACATCTTGAGGAGGATGAGGAACCAATGGAGGATGTTGGTTTAGAACCTATACCAGCTCGAGTAGGACCCCTGCCAGGCTTGATGCTAGTTGTTTGGGAAGACATGAATGCTTTGGAAGTAGTGCAAGAAGAAGAAGAAGAAGAAGAAGAAGAAGAAGAAGAAGAAGTGGACAGCGATGTTGACCATGCACTGGCACCCACACCACTGCCTCCACACTATGAGATGGAGAACCAGGAATTGGAAACCGTAGCATGACAATTCATCCTATGCCCGGGACATTAGTTGTCAAACCCCGCACTTTAAGGGCATGAAATGAGCAATAGAACGAAACAACAACAAAGTCTCAACTAACAAATTTCAATAAAAACCTAACAAACATTTAAGTAACAATAGTTATAATCACCAATGCAAAACTAAAATAAGTAAACAACTAGGGGCCACACATGACCAAACTATTAACAAGTCTCCGAAAACATAGAAATAACTGACTGAAATTAAATCCTAGCAACTAAGCTTTACAAACTTCAACAGAGGTCTAAGTCCTCGACTCAACTTCATCACCTGTAAATGGTTAGTTTATAGAAAAAGATAAGTCGGAGCTCGAGTAAGAAATCATATAATACCATCAATATGTTGGCTAAATCATGCTATATCAATATCATACTTTAGAAAGCAAGAAATATAAATCTGGCTACAACATGCTAATTATGTGACTCATGCAAGCATTTAACGGTCTTTCACCGCCGGCCTACCCATAGACAATGGGCAACCAACATTACTTCTACGGTCTTTCACCGCGGGCCTACCCATAGACAATATGGGAACCAACATTAGAGCTCACTAGCCACATTTGACTGTCAGGATATCTCAAACCCGATTATATTTTACGGACTTTCACCGTCGAAATCACAAAAACACCATTCCAAGGTAATCATCACCAATGCATGATCATATGAATCGTCAACACACAATTTCAGACTCGAACAGTAAGCATAACCGCACGGAAAAACAATAAACATGCCAATTTAAAACAAATAAATTTCTGTTTTTTGAGAGGTTGCTCGAGCCCTTCCTATGCTTGACTGAAAAACTATTGTTATAGGCAAACTCTACCACCGCTAAGTGATCTTCCCATGAACCTCAAAAATCTAGGACACAAACTCTCAACATATCCTTAAGAATCTGAATTGTATGCTTGGACTACCTGTTATTCTGAGGATGGTATGCAGTACTCATACAAAAATCTGTTCCCTTGAAGTGGTTTGAAATGACCCCAACCCACTATGACTCGCGCAGTTAGAACCTTAGGCACTTTAGAACTGGAAGGGGTTTATAGTCTGGGTGCTTCAACTCACCAGAATAGGGACATTTTGAAAACCCTAGCTTTTCATCTTGTTCTGGTTTTCAGAATTTAGAGAGGTGGAAGGTGGCTTATGGCGTTAGATGAGAGATTGGTGGTGGAAAGAGACTCTTGGAGGCTTGAATCATCTGAGACCCTTCTAACCATCTTCATCTCTTCCTCTTCTTCTCTTTACAATTGCGTAAAAGAAATAACAAAGGTCATAGAGGTATTTATACTGCCCGATAGAATTTTGGTCATGATAGTATTGTGATTGGTTATAGTTGGCTAATGAAAATTTTGAGAATCTGCAGAACATGGGTTGATCGGTTTGCACACTTGTGATCGGTTATTCTGCAACACGAGAACCATGATATTTTCAAACCTGACTGGTTAGGATTCACCTCTAAATGGTCACTGTAACGCCCCGAATTTTGGACACGTTAATAAAAGAAAGAA
>JABCMJ010028956.1:0-12991 GCA_014822125.1 Arbutus unedo | reverse complement strand
AGAATACAAGCTTAACAATATGCATATTTTAAAATATTTTAAAATGCAAACTTAATAAAAATATAACTTAATTCTAATTTTATTTAAACTTTTAAAATATACACTATATACATTCGTATATATAATTATAGAATATATATTTTAATGTACTCATAAATAGATTAAATATATTAAAAAGAGCGATAAAAAAAACTTAAGAGGGGCATCTTTTATCAATAAAAACTAATGGCGTTAATAGAAAGCTAATGGCGGGGTTAATAGTCTTAAAAATAGGGATGTAATTATACTTTTTAAAACTTTAGAAGAGGTTCTTGTATTTGTCAAAAACTTTAGGGAGGTCAATGCATTTTACCAAAAACAGTAAAATACTACCACAACACTACTGAAACTCTAGGAGAACTCCTAAATGTAAGTAAATTGCAATAATGTAATATGAATATCTTAGGTTGCAAATATCATAAATTTGATATATTAAGAACTCATACTTTAGGTTCCTACCATAAATTAGATTTTGGGAGATTGGAGGAAAATTTTTCTCGCCAAAATTACCTATTTTGCAAGGAAAAATATGTTATTTATCTAGCCAAAAGTACCCATTTGGCGAGAAAAAATACTCAGGTATTACCAACTATTTTCAGATTGGAAACCCTAGACTCTCTGTTGGATTCGGATGTTCCCAAACATAATTTTCCCTTATGTTTGTCGGCCTAAAGGATACCCACGGTTTTTATGTTATCAAAATTACAAAGGCTGTCTTTTATTTGGGGCCCAATTATTCTAAAATAGTGAGCCGTTGACAGTAAACTTCACGTAGAGAAATAGCAATGAACTTTTTTCATGTTAACAATTAACAAAAGCTGTCTTTTGGCGAGGAAAAATATGTTATTTTCCTCGCTAACGAGGAAAATAACATATTTTTCCTCGCCAAATAGATAATTTTGCTGAGAAAAATTTTTCTCGTTAAAAGCACCCATTTTTCTTGCTAATTTTCCTCGCAAAATAGTTACTTTTGGCGAGGAATGACAAAATTAAATTTCGTTTTTCACTTTTGTCACCATATATGGCTTTTGTTGTAGTGAAGTTTGGTCTCCAAACTTGATCTCAACCATTACGAGTGTTCAATGAAATAATCGCTGATCGATCTGGAATCAATCAACATAAAATATAGTATAACGATCACCAAGAGAGGATAGCAATAGTGAGAAGTATCATTAAGACACATTCTTTCAATAAGTGCCAAATAAAAATAGCAATGATCGATAGATGTTGATAATGTCAAAATAGTTCAAAATGCTTATGAGAATCAACCATGATGGCAACAAGTCCCCTTTGGTCAATCAAAATACCAATTAGGCTTACTGATTAAAGATGAAATAGTTGGCAATGACAAGATACATCCAACGTAAGCCCGAATAATAAGAGGATTGCAACAATCGCAAAAAGAATTTGTAGCGAGTGTATTTGCAAAGATATAGATGATTTGCCAAATGAGTATTTGCAATGATTTCGATAACTCAATAACCGTAATGAAGTTGCTAATTTAAAGTGCAAACTCATAACAATACACATGGGCTACAAAGTCATACAGACTACCAATCGGTGAATTCAATAGAATCAATGGTCCAAAACGAACCCTATTAAGAACAAAAGTAACTGATCCGAAATGAGTGACATAGAATATCATTTAAAGTGAGATGAGAAATATCATCCATGGGCAATATAAATGATCCTTATGGGAAAATTCGGGATCAGAATGACAATCTTGTAAGACTTTGGATTAGACTTGACTCGCAAGGAGTGGAGAGCTTTATAACATGGAATCAAAAAAATTCGAAATAAGGTTTCATCAACCTAACAAATGTGATAGCCCAATAATCAATACAATGTATTTTATATGAAAGGCTGACAAAAAAGTCAATAAGAAGATTTTAAACAATAGCGAAGTGGGTGATAACTTATCCAGAATGTGGGTAACATGTCAGTCAATAGCTTTACTCGTACTATGTTAAGTAATAATGGCACTTAAAATAATTCCACTTCCAATCACCGGTTGCGTTCACTTACAGCTAATCGTAGATCGTCTTTAGCTTGCGATCCTCCATCTACTTTAGTTTGATCTCTTCTTTGGTCATCGGTTCTGTGATGATTGCGGCGCAAAAGCCTCCTTTGTCACAAGCTACTATCTTCAACTCTAATTCCTCCATCTCTTTGATTCATTACTGTTGTTGAGTAAAAAAATGGTTCAATGCGCCGGTCACCTTCTAGCTCAATGCGCCTGCTACTACGTCAGCCTTTCCTGGGTGATATTGTATGTTGATGTCATAGTCCTTAATCAGTTCTAACCACCTTCTTTGTTTGAAGTTCAGCTCTTTTGATGTGTAGATATACTTCAATTCTTTTTGATCGGTGCAGACCTCGCACGTAACTACATACAAGTAATGGCGCCAAATCTTCAAAAAAAGAATAACTGTCGCAAGTTTCAGATCGTGCACAGGGTAGTTCTTCTCGTATGGTTTCAATTGTCGTGAGGCATAGCGATAATCTTCCCGCGCTGCGTCAAAATGCATTCCAATCCTTGGCTTGAAACGTGACTGTAGGTAGCAAATCCTTCCGTACCCTTGGCTAACGTGAGTATCGGTACCGTGATCAACTTCTTCAAATACTATAAATTATATTCTCGTTTCTCGTTTGAACAAAGGTTCCCCCTTGGAAGTGAGCTCCGTCAATGGTACTGCAATCTTTGAAAAAATCTTGGACGAATATTCGATGGTATACCGCAAGTCCTGGAAAACTACAAATTTCTGACGTCGTCGTTTGGCTCGGCCAATCACTACATTCTTCTGGTTGTCCACCGCAATCCCCTCACCGTTGATAACGTGGTCAAAAAAAGGGCTACATTGTTTAACCAAAACTCACGTTTCTTGAACTTAGCATATTACTCGTTTTTCCGCAACGTATCTAATATCATATTCAGATGCCCCTCGTGCCGCTCCTCACGTTTTGAGTAGATTAAATCACCATCAATAAATACGAACAAAATTGTCCAGGTACGCCATGAAAATTCTATTCATCAGGTCCATAAAAGCTGCTACTGCATTCGTCACCCCAAAGAGCGTCACTAAGAACTCGTAGTGTTCGTAGTGTGTGCGAAGCGTTGTCTTTTCAATATATTCTGGCTTCTGCTTGAGTTGATGATCTCGAACGTAAGCCAATCTTAGGGAACGCGTGCTCCTCGCAGTTGGCCAAATAAGTTGTCAATTCGTGGTAAAGTTATTCATGATGGCGACCTTGTTCAGCTTCCGATAATCAATGCCTAATCTCATCATTCTATCCTTCTTCTTCAAATACTAGCGATCCCCATGGCGATGAATTTGGTCAGGTACACACTTTGTCAAGTAACATCTGCAACTATGTTTTCGTTATTCCTCAAATCTCCGAGTGCGAGTGCTCGACCTTGCCTCTATTTGTTTTTGTTATTCTTGTTTGCATTCCTCCAGGTCCAATCACCCGTACTCTACTATTCTGGTTGTCGTATCCCTCGATCAGTACTGTATTTGCTCTCATTCTTTTGCATCAATCTCGCTTGGTATGTCGTGTCTGATAGCATGTGTCCACATTCAAGGATGTCACCTCGTGTGGTCCTACCCCATGACTCTCATACGAATCAACACCGGTATATCGTTCATCCTCGTTGTCGTTGCCACTAAGGTCTATGCCTGCCTACCCAAGATATAGTCTTGCTAATACTGACCACAAACGCGTCGTTATTAAAGTATAGCATTACATAAGTAGTAAGCACATCATCACATAATTATACATGTCACGTGCAACTATCATGTGATCAAATTAATAACTCTGGGTTTTATTTAAAGAAAATCTGTAAACTTATGCTCTGCTACCACTGTTGTCACGACCCATCCCGTAAAGGTTAAGGTGCGTGACCGGCCACGAGTGAAACTCGTAAGGCCTTCAAAAATAGACCAGTTTAGGGATTTTCTATCAACATATCTGATATCAAAGTGCAAAAAATAAAATATACTTCCAGAGTTCTGTAAATAAAATAAAGTGCAATAATGTGACCCTTATAGGCTCGCAAACCATGACTACAGCCCAAAATTCTGACTGGTCAACAAATAACATTATAATTAATGTTATCCTATATCAAAATATGCTAAGTCTAGGGATCACAAAGGATAACTTCAGTTCTAATACAATTTGCAGAATTGAAGCGTGATCAGCATCATTATTAAAACCTGTTGTATTAACAACTACATTAGCACTAGGTTACTATGAGTCTAGATATGACAACTTTACTAACTTCCGTATTAACATAATCTATATTCTTAAAATCAATTGTAATCTAATGATAACAACTTGTGATATGTGGATCCAGCTTTTAGGCTTACGCTGTAACCATGCACAATTATCAAATGATAATATTATATGACTTATAAATTCAGCTTTTAGGCTTGCGCTATAACCATGTATGGCAACATTGTATGATTTACGGTAACACCAGTAAATTAGGAAGCGACCCCAAATATATAGTCGACGTGATATCACCCGTTGGATTACTTGATTAATAATCCCCAACCTTATTACTTCACCTCATCGCTAGAATCTTCATCTGCCCCATAGTGCATAGGGTGCCGTATTAGATCTTATAACCATGCCACTATATTTTCACAATACCATAATTCTTTTTAAAGTCTTAATCTATCGTGCTTAGCCTATCATCAATACAATGCTTACTCACTTAATGACATGGATTATACATCGAAGCAACAAATAATTCATTTTCATTGTAGAATGCAAGTAAGCAAGTCATACGCAAGACTCACCTGAAATTAGTTTGTATTTCTTTTATATTAATTCGGCCCGACAATTTCCAAGTCCCAGATCTATCATAATAAATAAAAAAAATAATTATTGCCAACAATTCTTAAAATTATATACTATCGCAAAGTTACCCGGACTCCTTGATTCCTAAGGGCAAAAAGTGAAATTCGGGTTCTAGGGCAAAATAGTCAATTTATCCAAATTTAACAAGTGGCTCCGAGAGCTTTCTCGGAATTTGGGTCAATTTTATTATTTCATCATTAGTCCCATTTCGATTGACTCGGTCGCCGGTTACTTAAACCGTAAAAGGGTATTTTTGTAATTTTGCTATCAGTCGTCTAAAAATATAATCGAGGCCGGACCCACGTTATTTTCAGTCTTTATTCACATTCAAGGTCTAATTTCATGGTCAGTCCATTCGTATGGAGATTTAAGTGGGTACATCAATTGGGTTTCTAGAGAAAGAAAAATTTCAAAAAGACAATTTTTGGTAGCGAATTTGGGATTATTTTCTATGAGCTACATAGGTCTCGAGAAAGATCCAATCCATTTAGGTTCAAGACTTAATGTTTGTATACAACTTTCATCTTTTGAGAAACGAATTTTGACCCTCCGAACATCAAGATCGAAGGGCCCAAAATTGACAAACAATATAGAAAAATCTGAAAAAAGAATGTTCATCAGGCTGCGAGTTGTTTTCGTAGAATGATTTTAATTCAAAATGTCCTAGAGCAAATCCATTCCATCTATATTTAAGATAAAGTGTTTATGTCAAACTTTTGTCTTTTACAAAATGTAATTTCAGTACCAAAATATCAAGATCTAAGACTCCGAAGTTGACAAAAAAACTGGGAAATCCGAAAAAAAAATTGTTTTCTTAAGATTGCGTGTGACTTTCGTAGCACGATTTCGAAAACTAAATGTCCAACTATGATTTCAAACCATAAAATCTAGATTAAACTATTTAAAACATTAAGATCTAAAATCTCGAACATAAGAAAATGTTGCACTTATAAGGGTGTTCTACCTCCTTCCGTGTCGGAAAGATTAATGGCTGGACATGGCGGCTCAACCACGAATATGGTAGCCTCGGAGGAGCTCTAGCGTGTCCAAATATGGGCGCTGATGTAAAGGTGGTGGTCATGTGATGGCAGAAGATTGTGATAAAAAGAATAAGAAGATGATGAAGAAGATGTAGAACAATATCTTTCTTAGAGAGAGCGAGAGAGAGGAAGAAGTTAGAGAGAGAGAGAGAGAGAGAGAGAGAGAGAGAGAGAGGGACGTGAGGGAGAAATGGGAGGGAGAGCTAAATATGACAAAAGCAATCCAAATGCATGCTTTCATACTTATGCATGTATAATGCATTAATTGGGAACAAAAAGGAAAATAGAAAAAAATAATATAGATTATAGGTTTAATCATGAAATGAGGGAAACACTCCACATAACTTGATGAAAAGAAGAGATTTGAATGTGACTAGATAGATTTCTATCGATCAAGGGTTCGATCGAGTGTGTGAGTGCGAATTGCTATGCGATCTCAAAAAACTGTTTAGGTACCGATTTTCGAAAAATATAAAAATTGACCAAGTGACTCAGAAAAATATAAGGATCAGCATGGTGTGCTCGAATTTCTTATGTGATTGTTTGTTATTGGGCTGACATCTCAAAATGTCCTAAAATTTAACGTTTTTAACGAACGTAAGTTCCGAAATCGAATTTTCTAAATCACAGAATATAATTAAAAATAAATTATGTGATAATTATAATGATTCAGGCCATTTCTAAATTTAAATAATTGAATCGGGTTGGGGTATTACATCCTCCCCACCTTAGGAAGTTTGGTCCCCAAACTTGATCTCAACCATTACCAGTGTTCAATGAAGTAATTTGTGATTGATCTGGAATCAATCAACATAGAAGATAGTATAATGATCACCAAGAGAGGATAGCAATAGTGAGAAGTATCATTATGACACATTCTTTCAATAAGTTGCAAATGAGAATAGCAATGATCGATAGATGTTGATAATGTCAAAATAGTTCAAAATACTTATGAGAATCCACCATGATGGGAACAAATCCCCTTTGGTCAATCAAAATACCAATTAGGGTTACTGATTGAAGATGAAGTAGTTGGCAATGACAAGATACATCCAACGTAAGCCCGAATAATAGGAGGATTGCAATAATCGCAAAAAGAATTAGTAACGAGTGTATTTGCAAAGATATAGATGATTTGCCAAATGAGTATTTGCAACGATTTCGATAACTCAATAACCGTAATGAAGTTGCTAATTTAAAGTGCAAACTCATAACAATACACATGGGCAACAAAATCATACAGACTACCAATCGGTGAATTCAACAGAATCAATCATCCAAAATGAACCCTTTTAAGAACGAAATTAACTAATTCGAAATGAATGGCATAGAATACCATTCAAGATAAACGAACCCCATTTAGAATGAAAGTGATTGATCCGAAATAAGTGACATATAATACTATTCAAAGTGAAATGAGAAATACCATCCATGAGCAATATAAATGATCCTTAAGAGAAATTTCAGGATCAGGGTGACAATCTTGTAACACTTTGGATTAGACTTGACTCGCAAGGAGTGGGGAGATTTGTAACCTAGAATCACAAAAATTCGAAATAAGGTTTCATCAACATGACAAATGTGATAGCTCAACAATCAATAGAATGTATCTTGTACGAAAGGCTGACAAAGAAGTCAACAAGAAGATTTTAAACAATAGTGAAGTGGGAGATAACTTATCCAGAATGTGGGTAACATGTTAGTCAATATCTTTACTCGTACTATGTTAAGTAATAATGGCACTTAAAATAATTCCACTTCCGATCACCGGTTGTGTTCACTTATAGCTAATCGTAGATCGTCTTTTGCTTGTGATCCTCCATCTACTTTAGTTTGATCTCTTGTCTAGTCATCGGTTCTGCAATGATTGCTGTGCAAAAGCCTCCTTCGTCATGAGCTACTATCTTCAACTCTAATTCCTCCATCTCTTTGATTAATTGTTGTTGTTGAGTAAACAAATGGTTCAATGCGCCGGTTGCCTTCTAGCTCAATGCGCCTGCTACTACGTCAGCCTTTCCTGGGTGATATTGTATGTTGATGTCGTAGTCCTTCATCGTTCTAACTACCTTCTTTGTCTGAAGTTCAACTCTTTCGGTGTGTAGATATACTTCAACTCTTCTCATCGGTGTAGACCTCACACGTAACTACATATAAGTAATGGCACCAAATCTTCAGGAAAAGAATAACTGCCACAAGTTTCAGATCATGCGCAGGGTAGTTCTTCTTGTATGGTTTCAATTGTCGTGAGGTATAGCGATAATCTTCCTGCGCTGCATCAAAACGCATTCCAATCCTTGGCTTGAAACGTAACTGTAGATGACAAATCCTTCTGTACCCTCGGCTAATGTGAGTATCGGTGCCGTGATCAACTTCTTCAAATCCTATAAACTTTATTATCGTTTCTCGTTTAAACAAAGGTTCCTCCTTGCGAGTGAGCTGCGTCAATCGTATTGTAATCTTTGAAAAAATCTTGGGTGAATATTCGATAGTATACCGCAAGTTTAGGAAAACTACAAATTTCTGGTGTCGTTGTTTGCCTCAGTCAATCACTACATTCTTGTGGTTGTCCACCGCAATCCCCTCGCCATTGATAACGTGGTCGAAAAAAAAGGCTACGTTGTTTAACCAAAACTCACGTTTCTTGAACTTAGCATATTACTCGTTTTCCCGCAATGTATCTAATCCCATATTTAGATGCCCCCCGTGCCGCTCCTCGCGTTTTGAGTCGATTAAATGGCCATCAATAAATATGAACAAAATTGTCTAGGTACGCCATGAAAACTCAATTCATCAAGTCCTTAAAAGCTGTTGGTGCATTCGTCACCCCAAAGAGCATCACTAAGAACTCGTAGTGTTCGTAGTGTGTGCGAAGCGTTGTGTTCTCAATGTATTCTGGCTTCTCCTTGATTTGATGATCCCAAACGTAAGCCAATCTTAGAGAATGCGTGCTCCTCGCAATTGGTCAAATAAGTCGTCAGCTCATGGTAAAGTTATTTGTTCTTGATGGTGACCTTGTTCAGCTCCCGATTATCAATGCCTAATCTCATCATTCTATCCTTCTTCTTCAAACACTAGCGCTCCCGATGGCGACGAATTTGGTCGGATACAGACTTTGTCAAGCAACACTTGCAACTACGTTTTTCTTATTCCTCAAATCTCCCAGTGCGAGTGCTCGGCCTTGCCTCTATTTGTTTCTATTATTCTTATTTGCATTCCTCCAAGTCTAATCGCTCGTACTCTACTATTTTGGTTGTTGTATCCCTCGATCAGTATTGTATTTGCTCTCATTCTTTTGCGTCAATCTTGCTTGGTATGTCTTGTCTCATAGCACGTGTCCGCATTCAAAGATGTCAACTCATGTGGTCCTACTCCATGCCTCCCATACAAATCAACACCGGTATATGCTCCATCCTCGTTGTCGTTACCGCTAAGGTCTATGTCTACCTACCCAAGATATAGTCTTGCTAGTATTGACCACAAACGTGTCGTTATTAAAGTATAGCATTACATAAGTAGTAAGCACGTCATCACATAATTATACATGTCTGTGCAACTATCATGTGATCAAATTTATAACTCTGGGTTTTATTTAAAGAAAATCCGAAAACATATGCTCTGATACCACTGTTGTCATGACCCATCCCGTAAAGGTTAAGACTCGTGACAGGCCACGAGTGAAACTCGTAGGGCCTTCAAAAATACACCAATTTAGGGATTTTCTATCAATATATCTGATATGAGAGTGCGAAAAATGAAATATACTTCCAGAGTTCTGTGCATAAAATAAAGTGCAATAATGTGACCCTTATGGGCTTACAAACCATGACCACAGCCCAAAATTCTGACGGGTCAACAAATAACATTACAATTAATGTCATGCTAGATCAAAATATGCTATGTCTAGGGATTACAAAGGATAACTTCAGTTCCAATACAATTTGCAGCATGATCAGCATCATTATTAAAACCTATTGAATCAACAACTACATTAGCACTAGGTTATTGTGAGTCTAGATATGACAACTTTACTAACTTCCGAATTAACATAATCTGTATTATTAAAATCAATTATAATCTAACGATAACATCCTGTGATATGTGAATCCAGCTTTTAGGCTTACACTATAACCATGCACAATTATCAAATGATAATATTATGTGACGTATAAATTCAGCTTTTAGGCTTGCGTTGTAATCATGTATGGCAACATTGTATGATCTACGACTACACCAGTAAATTAGGGAGCTACTCCAAATTTATAATATGTGTGATATCACCCGTTGGATTACCTGGTCAATAATCTCAACCCATATTAGTGCACTTGATCACTAGAATCTTCATCTGCCCCTAAGTGGACGGGGCGCCGTATTAGATCTTATAACTATGCCACGATATTTTCACAATACCATAATTCTTTTTAAAGTCTTAATCTATCGTGCTCAGTCTATCATCAATACAATGCTTACTCACTTAATGACATGGATTATTCATCTATGCAACAAATAATTCATTTTCATTGTAGAATGCAAGTAAACAAGTCATACGCAAGACTCACTTGAAATTAGTCCGTATTTCCTTTATATTAATTCAGTTTGATGATCTCCAATTCCCGGATCTATTATAATAAACAAAAAAAATATTTATTGCCAACAATTCTTAAAATTATATACTATCTTAGTGACTCAAGTCGCGTAGTTACTCGGACTCCATGATTCGTAAGGGCAAAAAGTGAAATTCGAATTCTAGGGCAAAGTAGTCAATTTATCCAAATTTAACAAGTGGCCCTGAGTGCATTCTCGGGATTTAGGTTAATTTTATAAGTTAATCATTAGTCCCATTCGTATATACTAGAGCTCGAGTGACTCGTGTTTGATTGACTCCGTCGCCAGTTACTTAAACCGTAAAAGAGCATTTTCGTAATTTTGCTATCGGCTATCCAAAAATATAATTGAGGCCGGACCCATAGTATTTTTAGTCCTTATTCACATTCAAGGTCTAATTTCATGGTCGGTCTGCTCGTGTGGTGATTTAATTGGGTACATGAGTTGAGTTTCTAGAGAGAGAAAAATTTCAATTTGGTAGCGACTTTGGGGTCATTTTCTATGAGCTACGTAGGTCTCGAGAAAGATCCAATTTGTCTAGGTTCAAGACTTGATGTTTGTCTACAACTTTCATCTTTTGAGAAACGGATTTTGACCCTCTGAATATCAAGATCCAAGTGCTCGAAGTTGACAAAAAAATATAGAAAGATCTGGAAAAGCAGTGTTCATCCGGACGCGAGTCGTTTTTGTAACATGATTGTAATGAGTTCAAAATGTCCTAGAGCAAATCCATTCCATCTATGTTTAAGATAAAGTGTTTATGCCAAACTTTCGTCTTTTACAAAATGTAATTTAAGGACCAAGATATCAATATCTAAGGCTCCGAAGTTGACAAAAAATCTGAAAAATCCGAAAAAAAAAACAGTTTTCTCAAGATTGCGTGTGACTTTCGTAGCACGATTTCTATGAGTTCTAATGGTTCGAGGGTCGATCCATTCCATCTATTTCGAAGACTAAATGTCCAATTATGATTTCAAACCATAAAATCTATATTAAACTATTTAAAATATTAAGATCTAAAATCTCGAACATAAGAAAAAGTATGCGGTTATAAGGGTGTTCTACCTCCTTCCATGTCAGAAAGCTTAATGGCCGGACATGGTGGCTTGGCCATGAATATGGCAGTCTCGGAGGAGCTCTGGTGTGTCCAAATATGGGTTGTGATGTAGAGGTGGTGGCCATGTAGTGGTAGAAGGTGGTGATAAAAAAAATAAGAAGATGATGAAGAAGATGTAGAACAATATCCTTCTTAGAGAGAGAGAGAGGGATAAGTTAGAGAGAGAGAGAGAGAGAGAGAGGGACATGAGGGAGAAATGAGAGGGAGAGCTACATATGACAAAAGCAATCCAAATGCATTGTTTCATATTTATACATGTATAATGCATTAATTGGGAAGAAAAAGGAAAATAGAAAAAAATAATATAGATTATAGGTTTAATCATGAAATGAGGGAAACACTCCCCATAATTTGAGGAAAAGAAGAGATTTGAATTTGACTAGATAGATTTTTATCGGTCAAGGGCACGATCGTGTGCGCGAGCGCGAATTGCTATGCGATCTCGAAAAACTATTCCGGTACCGATTTTTGAAAAATTTAAAAATGGACCGAGTGACTCAGAAAAATATAAGGATCATCATGGCGTGCTCGAATTTCTCATGTGGTTGTTCGTTATTGGGCTGACATCTCAAAATGTCTTAAAATTTAACGTTTTTAACGAACGTAGGTTCCGAAATCTAATTTTCTAAATCAAAGAATAGAAATAAAAATAAATTATGTGATAATTTTAATTATTCATGCTATTTCTAAATTTAAATAACTAAATTGGGTCGGGGTATTACGTAATCAGGTTGCTATTCATATAACCAATAATCTAGTGTTTTATGTGCGAACCAAATATATTGAAGTTGATTGTCATTTTATTCAATTGAAAGTAGAATCGAAGGAGATTAATACTTCATTTGTTCCTTTCGGTTCTCAACTTGCAAATATCTTCACTAAAGCTCTTCCCAAAGTCACCATTGATTCTATTTATCACAAACTGGGTGTTCATCATATATACTCTTCTTCTTCAAAGGGAGTGTTGACAGTGTAATATGGTAGGCATATAATTAGGGATTCGATTATCTATATAACAATACAAGGGGGTATTTTCAAAATACCCCCTCACAAACTAACTTTTTCATGATTTTAAGGGCTGTGATTAAGTGAAAAATCTGATCTAAGGGCTGGGATCATCTGGTCAGTATAAGAGGGAAATTTCAGTTTCCCTCTTAAAACTATCAAGTCAGTATCATCCCTCCTTCTCTTCCACTCCACTCCAGCACAGAATGGCACAGAATGGCCATCCCTCCTTCTCTTCTTTTTTACTCTATCTCTCTTCTTTAGCAGTAGAGTTCCACTCATTCTCTCCCTCTCTCTCTCTCTCTCTCTCTCTCTCTCAACATTC
>JABCMJ010028935.1:0-20160 GCA_014822125.1 Arbutus unedo | reverse complement strand
TATATATATATATATATATAGATATAGAGTAAGCTTCTATTGAGAGATTCCTCATTTTGCTAAAATGAGAACCTCCCATTTTCTGATCAAATATTGATGATTGGAACCATTCAATGTATTTAAAACATATTTTTGAAGATACTCATAAGAAATCGGCTCAAAATATTACCGAAAATAGCTTGATCGAAGAAGTTTTTCATAAAACTGTTCCTATCAGCATTTATGAACAACTGCTTGGATCAAACTCTTCCTGATATTTTGTTGAGCTAATTTCTCACGGATACCCTTAAAAATATGTTTTAAACATATTAAACGGTTCCAATCATTAATATTTGATCAGAAAATAGGATGTTCTTATTTTAACAAAATAAAAAATCTCTCAATAAAAATTAACTATATATATATATATATATATACACACACACGCGTAGGGTAGTAGCCCTCAAAAAAACAAAAATGGATGTCATAAATGTCAAACTAAGGTGCCCTCGTGCGGGCGGTGGTGTTGTAGGGTGTATGTATGTGACATTGACAGTGACTTAGACTTGTGAGAGACAAATAAAATCTGGCCCATCCCAGATTCTGCGGTTGATGTTGGTGGTGGGGATGTCATTTTCTTCACTTTCCTTCACGGCTCGCCGACACCCGAAAAATATTTCCTTTGCTTGCGATGATTCAATATTGCATTTAGATTTTCGTAAATACAGAAACCTCCTTTAAAAGTATTAGAAAATACAGGAACCTTCTCTATTTTACAAAAGAATAAACTGTTGTTCTCCTTTTCGTTAATTTGCATTTTACGGCATTTGGTTTTTCTAGTGGAAAGAAAATATTGCCCTTTTCCGACACAATTTCAATTTCCTATCTTTCTTGTACAAATTATGTTTACACATTTGAAAAGTGTCACAATTAGGAATGGACAAAATGGACAAGGAGGACGACTATTCATTCTGAGTTTCATCAATTTCCATTTGATCAAGGTACATCTATAAATTGGCCATTATATATGTCAGTATTTAGCCTAACTTTTTTAAAATTTTTGGAAATTATTAGTTTATTTCAGTGAGAAATTTCATAAAAGTAAAAACGTATGGATCTGGCTATTTTTTTAAAAATTCACAAAAAATTAAATAATTTAACTATTTCAAATTATTTTGTCTGTCGTGAGTTTTTATAAACTATTAGTCATATTTTTCTAACTTTCTAGATTTTTCTCGTCCAGACAAAATAATAATTTATAAAAATTAATGCAAAAATAAGAAGCGCAAAAAGAAATAAATGAAGACAAAGATTTATACAAAAAATAAGTTTGCATACGTCGAGAAACAATTGTCTAATGAAAGGTTTTTGTAGTGATGTCGTTCAAACTTACCAACGCACCAACAGTATTTATGTGCCTGATGAAAAGTTTTTGCACCGTACATAGATAGATTTGTTGTCATTTTCATCAATAATATCTTGATTTACTCGTCGACAGAGCAAGAACACGAGGAGCACTTGAGAAGTGCCCTTCAAGTTTTGAGAGAAAATCAGCTCTACGCCAAGTCCAGTAAGTGTGAGTTTTGATTGTAGGATGTGAAATTCTTGAGATGTGTTGTGTCGAAGAAGAAAATCTTAGTTGATGATGGTAATTAGTTCAAACAAGTTATGGACTAGAAGCAACCAACGTCAATTTTCGAGATTAGAAATTTCTTGGGACTGGCTAGCTATTACAGTAGATTTATTTAGGACTTGTCCACCATGGCAAGACCAATGGCTCCCTTTACTCAGAGGGAGTTAAGTTTAAATACAAAGAGGCATGTGAGAAGCCGTTCTAGGAACTCAAGAGAAGCCTGACTAGCACATCAATTCTGGTTATACTGAAAAGGAGCATAATCTACACTGTGTATTGTGAAGCATCCAAGAAAGGATTGTAATGCGTGCTTGTACAAAAAGGGAAGGTCATACCTTATGGGTCACAGCGGTTGAAGCCTCATGAGAAAGAGCTATCCTATGCACAACTTAGAGTTGTCAGCTCTTATATTTGTATTAAAGTTGTGGCGTCATTACCTATATGGGGAGAGTTTTGATGTGTTTATGGACCACAAAAGTTTGAAGTACATGGTCTTACAAAAGGAGCTAAATATGAGACAGAGAATGTGGTTGGAATATCTAGAAGAGTTCAAGTTTACTATATCGTATCACTTGGGTAAGTAAATATTGTAGCCAATGCTCTGAGCCGAAAGTCCAAGGCAAGAGTAGCAAATTTGGCGGCCCAGAAATAGAGATTGATGGAATTTGTAAATGAGTTTCATCCATAGCTCACAGAGGGATTTAAGAGAGAAAGTTTGGTTGCTTTGGTAGCAATGCCAACACTACATCGGTAGATACTTTTGGTACAAGATTTTGATCAAGAAGTATCTTTTATCAAATACCGAATAGTTACATGTGAAGTTACAATGATCTGTACCATTCATGCTTATGGAGGTTTGAGGTACCGATCAAGACTGTTCATACCCGATATAGAAACTTTACGGAAGTTAATGGCATTCCACCAATTTATTTTGGGGTACGCCAGTTGATAAAATGGCGCACATTAGTTCACTAGCACACGTAACTACAGGCTGGCTAGTTGCAGACGGTGTGGCATGTCAAACCATAAGTCAGTGTGATTTGAAAATTTACTGGAATCTAGTGTACGTCTTCTCAAATGTCACGTGCTAAGAGTAGCGCATGCTAGTCTATGTAGAAGTACGCTGATTCTAAAAATGTTTTGTGTAAAATGAAGTTAAGACATCCATGGTCAAGTTTACCAATGTCTAATATGATTCAAGAATCATCCAGGTAGGAACAGAATCAGAATTCAACATTTGGAGAGGAGGGGGGGGGGGGGGGGGGGGCGGGGGGAGAATTTTTTGGAAAAGTGAGGGGGGTGAATGTAATTAGCAGGGCCCAAAATGTATTTTTTTATATTTTTCAAAAATTATATCTAGCTTATAAATTTGTTTGGGCACTTGAGCCATTCTCGGTCTCCATGTAGTTCTTCCTTTACATTCAGGGATAAGAGTGTCCTTTTTTGTCACCGAAATGGTACAATCATTTCTTCCAAATGTTTGTTGAGATCCAAATTGGGATGTCTAGACCTAACTTGTCGATCACCTAACAAGGCCTTTGGTGGGCTTGGCAAAGTTGGCTTGTGTTTGATGGAAGCCACAAAGCAGCTTCTTGTTGTATTTTGGTTTCTTCAAACACATTCAATACCATTAGATCCTTGGAACTTGACCTCCTGGTGGTATGTAGACAAAATTGCACCCATGCAGTGCATCCAAGTTTTTCCTACTATGTCATTGTAAGAAGACGGTGCGTCCATCACCATGAACTTTGTATCCATCGTCAACTTCTCTGCTTGAACAGGAAGAGTGACTACGACAAATGACCGTATGGGTTTTGCACTGAAGTCAATAAGAGGTGAGTTCGCAATCTTAAGATCGCTTTGGGATAATTTCATCTTCTTGATGCTCCCAAAGTAAAAGATCTTCGCTAAGCTCCGTTGGGTGACCAGGGTTTTATTCGTATCAAACATGTTGATCTTCAATGTGATCACTAATGTGTCATTATGAGGGAGTTAGATTCTCTTCGTATCAAACCTGTTGATCTTTAAGAATCTTTTCAATTAATCTCACTCTTTGACCTGTCCTGTGACCTTAGCTCTTTCTTCCCAAGCTGAAGCACATGATGCCCACATCTCATCTTATGCCTTTGTACCCTTGCCTCCTTCTCACTACCCAGGTAAACCGTTCCATGGATGACATGGATGATTCTCGATGGATCCTTGTCATTTTCGAAAGAATGAAACTCCTTGGTTTTTTTATTCTTCATTATTCTTCCTAGGCTCGGTAATGTACTTCTTGAGATGTCTTACCTCAACGAATTCTTAAAGGAACTTTTTAAACACCTTGCAATTCTCGATGAGGCGACTGGATTCTCAACGATAGTTGCAACTTTTACATGTGTTTTTTTCTTCTCAACATTTTCGTCGATGGTGGCTATCACTAGAATGATTCCTCCCTGAAGGACCACATCATCTTGTAGATAGGCTTGATGAACGCTGTATGCGTAACTTTATAAGCTTGGATTAGGGCTCAAAGTATATTTTTTGAGGAAATAAATTCTCTTCTTTCTCCTTGTTGGTGGTCTTTGTTACCCTTTTGCCCACCTCCCTTAATTATGTTGGTCTTGTGAGTCTTGGGAGCGCCCCTATCTATCTTTCAAAGGATTTGTCCCTATCTGTCTTTCAAAGCATTTGTTCATCCATCATTGCATGTTGGTCCACTCTTTTCATTAACTTGGGAAGGATGTCAACCAAATTCATTATGAGTGACTCACGCAACTTCTAGCAAACAGGTAGGCCAAACTTGGATATGGTATAGAGTAATTTTTGTTTCAATCCTATATCTCTTTGTAGACAACCTAGTAACAACTTGATAGTCCCTGATGGTTTCATCAATTCTATTCTTCATAGCCATCAGAGAGTCAAACTCTTTTGGTTAAGATATATTTGTCAAAAACCTTGCCAAAAATTCCTCTGCCAATTGGGCCTAACTAGTAATAAAATGAGGTGGGAGTTTGTGGTACCAGTTGATGGTAGTTTTGCCTAAAATCGAGGCAGAAATCCTACAATAGAGGTCCTCATCCACAACATGCAGGATCATTGCCTAAAGAAACCCATTAATATGCCCCATCGGGTCTGTTTTACCAATTGTAAAGATGAACTTCGGGTGGATGAACTTCTTTAGCAATGCCTTCGCCACTATGGCCTTAGGAAGTGGGAGAGAGCGATCTATTGTGGCACCTTCTTTGCTGAGTCTTGTGCACCATCCACTTACATCGTAACAAAGTGGTTGACTTGGCACCCATTATCAGATTCTAATTCCTCAATTTTCTTTGTTAGAGCCCTCCCTAACAAGAGTTCTCCCCTCCGCAATCTTCCTAGTTGTCTGCGCAATTAGGATATTACCATATGTTCAACTATGTTGATCAGTGTGGCTAGCCTACCCCATTTTGCTCTAGGGATTTCTAGTCCAACAATGATTTGTCTAGCGCCCTCCTCAATTCAAGGATTTCTTCATCATGTTCATTGAGTTCACGCTCCATCTCATCGACAATGTGATCCTTCCCTTGCAGTTTGTTCAGGAAATTGAAGACCTGCCTAGATGTCTCTATCATTTTGGAGCGATCACCTTCGTGAGAACGAGACCTTTCCCTACCTCTCTGTGCCTCATACAAGTTGGGAATGTTCTTTTTTTGGGGGGGCAAGGGTGGGGTCTGGAACCATTGCTACATTGCTTTCCCTCCATGACCTACTTGCCCAGGATCAACACATTGTGTGTGCTAGTCTTGAAAATTTTCAACAGATTGCGCCAATAGCGAGTTGGTACAATTTTTAGTTATCTTAAAGTATGCTTCTCAGATTTGGTTGAACACACGAACTTGCTATCACACTAAAAACTTAATCTACAAGGAAAAAAATCGTCAAAAAATCTTTTGCCTTTGGTCGGCAGGAAGATACTGTGATGATGATGAAGTGAGTACTCAATATTGCTTAATCTCAATCTAAGTGCATGTAAAATAGCAAACTTCAGTGTAGTTGTACACCTATGGGTGTATGTTCTTTAATAGAGGTAATCCCTGACTTAATCTGAGTACTTTTTGATCTCTAATTCTTTGTTAGGATTAGATTATTTATTTTCACAATTGATCTTTAACTAGATAAGTCTTATCCAAACTTCTTGAAATTTGATATTATCTACACTGTTAGATTTAATTCACCTGTTCTTGTTATAGTTGAATTGGCCTAGGATTTATCATTCCTATTCGTCTAGGTCTTATCCCAAATTATTCGGGTTTGTAACTTATCCACTTATTGTTAAAAACTGATCACAATTCTATCTAGTTCTACTCGGCAACATACGTGTGTGTACAAGAACACCATATCGCCGAGCTAACTTTTCACATATTTGTTCAGAAAAATCCTAATTAGGTTAATTAAGTTTTATGATCACATTCAGTTATAATTATTTTAGATGCTTTTTAATGGAGGGAAATAGCCGATGTCCACAGAGCAAGGTCTTATTTTAAAATTCAGTTTCAAAAATATTAATTTGATTTTTTATTGTAGCATTTTTCATAACAGAGAGAGTTAGTAATGAATGTGGCGGTGTGGAGAAGTTGAGTGTGATAATTGTTATTAGGTATAGCGAAGTTTTTTCCCTACATTTTATCATCTTGCGTGCGGTGTGTTTACTTAATTAATTACTCCATACCACATCCATTACTTTATTCAAAATTAATTATTTTTTATCTTTCTTTAATTTTTTTATATTTATTATTTATTTTTTTATTATTGGTTCGTCTTGAGGAAAAGAATCTAAAAAGTATAAAATTATGTTCAAAAACTAAAAAAAAGTCCACTGAACAACAAAAATGAGTCAACACATACGCTGTTTTGGGTTTATTTTTTGCCTTTTCTGAATCTTTTTTATTTGTTAAATATAATTTTATATTTTTCTAAAATCTCTTGTCGAGACAAATCAACAATCATAAAAAAATTAACACAATATAAAAAATTATAAAACAATTTTAAATAAAAAATAATTAAATAATAATTCAACAATTACAGCATACCAAATGCGCCCATTACATATGGCACAAAATATAAGGAAAAAATGAGTTGCATAAAACAAAAGGTGGTGGTAAATTGTGATGTGAAAGATGAACAGCTATGTCTTCTCCCAGCTCATGCAAAGAAAAAGAAAAAACAATTTAAACACTACAAACATATTAGGATTATGAGTCATCACAATAAACGACAAAGCATCTATCAGGTACTCACTAGTTATGATATTTCCTTTCAAAACACACACACACACACACACACACACACATATTTATTATACATTTCCGGGACAAGAATCTATTATGGGGTCACTAGTTATGACTTTTCCTTCCAAAAAAAATTTAATTTGAAGGTTGCTGATCATAAGTAGTAGTTGGTATGATTGATTCACAAGCCTAACAAGTCAAATAATTAGTTGTTGAATTTGAAAATTTAACGAGTTTTAAAAATATTTTAAATTTAATTTGCTTATACGGAGAATAAATTTCAAATGAACTTTAATCGAGTCAATTATGAGCCGATCTCCTTGAATACTTTACACTTAGTAAGTTGAACAAGAACAAACTGACTAGGATCTTGTTCGAACTTGAGTTAAATACCTAACGAGCTTAACAAAATGTTCAAATTTGGTTTGTTCATATGACAAGCCGATCTTTTAAAGCGAATACGAGGTAAATTCAAACAGTTGGATTTGGTTATCAACCCTACTAGTAATTGGTAGCTTATAAAACCAAGGACGTATAATGACATACGAAAGCAAGTATATTGTAAAGGGGAAGAAATTGAATTGATTGAAAGCATGGCCACCGTTGCCACTAGGCGATTGAGTCATTGTCTAAATATTCACTTTTTTCAGAGGCCTTCAATTTTTATAATAACTCCAACTACATATATCTAAATAAAATCGTGTTCAAAAGGCCTGTAGTGCATGTTTTAATCGGACATCCCGAATGAAAACACTTTTTATTGTTTAAAGATCTGGCAGAACAGGAACAATTACAAAGGAAATTAAAAAGTGTTACATGTCAAATTTCCCTTAAACTTTAATAGCCGATTTTAAATAAATTTATCTCAATCATGTAACTATCAATATCTGATTAATCTTTTTTTTTTCAGAGTAAATAAAGTGCTTATGGAACTATATAAACAAATGGAGTAATTCATATCATGATTATGAGGTGTCAAAAGTGTCCGTTGAGATATCATTCAATTTTACAGTGCACGAATTAGTATATTGTAGGATCTATGTCTAGGCTATATTATTATTATTGTTGTTATTATTATTATTATATAAAGATTTAAAACCAAAGGGAGTGAATGCGTACACTCAATCATATATTGGTTGTTCAATTATTGCAAGGTTGATTTTTGGATTGATTTCGGAGGATTTGGAAACATGAGATGAGATTAATAGCGATGGGGAAAAAAAGGTACAAGTAACATCATTGATTAATAGTACGTATGATCACATACAATTAACTATACTTTATGTGAAGAGACGAGATAGACAAGGACAAAATGTGGTATAAAAATATGGTTTATTTTTAATTAACCCTTGAATGGGAAAATGATAGGATCCTGACTGGGATTAGCTATAATATGTACCGATATTGTGTTTGATCTCTTATTTTGGGAGCTGAATGTGCATGTATGTACTGTCGTCAGGAATAATTATAGAAAGCGAGAGATCATATATATGAGGCTGCATATTCTCTATTTTTGGTATACGATAAGCCGTTGTCAAACGCGTCCAAGAGCTCATATTTGTGCATATGTGCATGTGAATGGCGTTAGACAGTGTATCTCATTATAGAATGTAAGACTTTTGTTACCAATTATACTTCTAACTGCGAAAGTACTACTACTACCACATCACTCTTGTTAAAGTTTTCGTATATAAAAAAACTTTGTCGTATGTTGATGCGATAAAATGAACGACGGCGATCTTGATTGGCTTTTGTCTCTTGAGGCTTAGGCACACAAGTCTAATGATCGGGGAGTGATGGCCCAGTCGTGGACCATCCGATGATCAAGTTAGAGAAAAGGAAAGACTGTGGATTGATTGCATACCTTGACCTCTTACCACATAAAAGGATTTTGATACTTATGAATGAGAGCCATCTGGTACAACCTGTCAACCGCAATCAGTGCCACTGCTCTTTATTCGGGATGACCGTCCTTTGACTCCGTGCACAATATATGAGACACGAAGCAATCACGGGGCTATCGTCAGGATTGCCTGAGTGCTAAAGCGTGGTCGGTGCATTGTGTCTAGCCCTCCTGCCGTGCATATGTTGCCGTGTCTACAACGGATCTAGTTAGTGACTGGCTGGCCGAGGAGGAGCCCACTCAGTCGGCTGGCTATCCCCGGGTCTGAGGGCTCCACCGAGCGAATGGCATGTGTGAATAGTCGATCGGTCTTAAGTCTAAACTAGGATCATCAAGTGCAAACTAAGGTGTAGGGAATTATTCCAATGACCGACAAGCGATGGTTACTGTTGATATATACTTAATACGCGTTTCCTCTTTTCTTTAATGCGGTAGTTGGGCAATCCACGTGTAACAATTCACGACTCCTTGGAAAGACGTGCCCACATTTGGTGATTATTCATGATTGTGGTGACGCGGCTCAATCTCTGTCATTTATCTCAGCCGTTTTCAATGGCCAAGATTGGAGTGTTGTTCCCGCTCCTCAAGAATACTTTAAAAGAGGGGCATTTGCTCCAGGAATCCCTTGCCTTCTTCTCTCATTTCTACTCCCTTACTACATCTTGGATCCCTCCACTCCGTCGATCTTCACTGAGATTTTTTCTCCGAGCTACTCGGTTTCTAACTTGTTTGCTTTCTTTCTGCACTCTCTTGAGAATTCCCCCCACTTTTCCCCAATCAACCATTAGACCTGTAGCCAACAATTCCTAGAGGCCTCTCAATCTGTCTTCGTCTCTGCCTTACTAATGCATCATACAGATTTAGCCTGAACCCCTTTGCGCCCTATCGATCTAGACTCCCTCGACTCCTCTACTTCATTCTCACGCCTTTGGAGAGGAGGTGTCATTAACACAACTCGTCTAGCCATGACAACTCCTTCTGACGCCCTTAGAAACCTACCTTTTGCTACCAAGACCCTTTCCTCCATCCTTACCATTCAAGATCTGGGCTAGATCAGGGTCACGTATTCGATCTTTAACTTTGTCTATTTGAGACCGCCTAGCAAGAACAAGAGGGCTTGTACCTTTTCTAGTCGAGAAGTTTGCTTCTATGAAAGTAATTTTCAATGCTAATTATGACTCCTTTTCCATCATATAATTAGAGAGATTCTCCATTTTTTAAACCTAGCACTAGTCCAGTTGATATTGAACATTTGGCGGCTACTGCTCTCCATGATCGTGTTCTAGCACCATAGAAGTGAAGGAGGGTGGTCTTTTACCTCGATTGAGTTCCTCTACTGCTACCAGCCAAAAGAAGGCAAATATGAACTAGACTACTGGTACTTCCAGGCCAGGGGTTGTCGTAGCATGATGGTCAATCAAAAATTGTGTATACCACAGTGGTACCGTGCGTGACACATTTATAATCCGAACTCTTCTATTTTTTGGTGGACTTGTATAGCGGAGAAGGTACATGTATCAATCCTCAGGGATATCGGATTATGGCATGAGAATGTAGCTTGCACGATTTTGGCATTTAGGATGCCAAACTTTTCTTTTTACGGATTTTGGTTTGAGAATCTAACAATGAAAATATTAAAGGAAAGTTGTCAAATAAAAGGTGGTATTAAATAGCTACTTCATCCACAACCTAAGCGTGAGTTATCTTCTTCTTTATCACTTACCCAAGAACAAAGTCATATATTTTTGGCCGAAAAATATATCTATGAAACTATTTTCAACAAATGATGTGTTATAGGATAAGTTTGTTCCTTAGACAAAAAGTCTAAGCATAAAGGATATTGACCCAAGCATTGAATGTACCAAAAATACTTTGTGGACACCCAATTAAAGATTTAATATTTCATTTTAGTTTCTAAAGATGGAACATTACTCATCTTCCAACAAGCTTTAAAAATCTAAGAGAAGGTAAAAACATGCCACGGTCATAGGATGAAGATCATCCCATGATCAAGCTTAAATGCTTAGTTTACCATGCTAGTAATATAAATTGCAATAGGATGAAAAACACAAATAATGTGAACATTGAACTATGTTAGGTAGGGGTTAAAGTGTAAACTAGCAAACCAAACTGAACCAAATAGACGATTTGATTTGGTTTTTTAGTTTATTCAGTCTGGTCCGGTCCGGTTTGAAAATTTAGAGAAATTCTGGTCCGGTTTTTAGTTTTAGACCCTTTCAACCCAAACCAAACCGGACCGAACTGGTATATGTAAAAAAACCTAAAAATTTAAAAATATAGGTATGGTGGTACAACGCGTGTAATCTTGTATATGTAAAAAAACATAATTGTTCCCCTCACTTTTACTTTTCACTTGTCCTCAGCCTCCTGCCCAGTTACGCTGAAACCAAAGTTATTAATCCCATCCCGTACTGGCCGGTACATCCCGTATCGGCGTCGTAACGGTACCGAACCACCGGAGTACCGTTCCGGCCAATACCAGCCGGTACCATACTGTAGCTGTCTATATTTAAAAAAATAAAAAATTCAATTAATGTTTTTTTTGGATAATTATATACAAATTGAGGTTAAAAATTATATATATTTTTTATGTTTGGTGATTTATTTTATACTGTGATACTTTATTTTATATGTTTAGCATGATTTTTTGTTTTAGCGATAAATCCAAAATGGTACGCCGGTACACACCTGTACCAGTACGTACCGTACCAATAACAAAACTGGTACGCTCACCGGTACAAGATTGATAACTTTGGCTGAAATTGGACCGGACCAAATTGAAACCAGTCGGATCAAATCGAACCATTTTGGTTCAGTTTCGATTTTGAAACCTTCAAACCGGAATGACCGATTTGGTCCAAATTTTTTGGCCAAACCGGACCAGTATCACCCCTAATGCTAGGTATCAACGAAAAGTAGAACAAGTGAAATACATTTCAACCTTCTAAAGATCTTCAAAAAACTAGAACATAAGTATGAGGAATACTCAAGAAATCTTAGTACAAAATGTAAAAAACTCATAACATAGATCAAGGCAACACTGACCGCTGAGTCTGAGCCAGCTAGGTACAGATATAGGTCTTCTCCTAGGACTATCCGCGATAGGAACAAAGCGGCAATTAAGTACTCTTTTAGCTAGCGGAGAGCTTCTTTGCACCCAGGGGTCCATTCAAAGGCTTTTCTCAAGGTCTTGAAGCTCCTTTATCGATTGCTTATCAATAACAACATGTATCTTTTTCGGGTTGGCCTCAATCACTCTTTTGCAGACTAGAAAAATCCAAGAACTTCCCTGATGCTACTGCAAAGGTACACTTGGTTGGGTTTAGCTTCATCCCATACTTTCTTAGTATCGCGAAGGTCTCTCCCAAGTCGGTCAAGTGCTGATTGGCGATCTTGTTTTTCGTTAACATATCATCCACATACACCTCCATGTACATTTTGTTAACCAGGCGTTGGTAAGTAGCCCATGCATTCTTCAACCCGAATGACATGACTCGATAACAGAACAACCCCCACTCAATAATGAAGCAGTTTTCTCTTGATCAGTTGGGTTCACCAAAATTTGGTTATAGCCCGAGAAAGCATCAATAAAGCTTAGCAATTTGGGGCCGATGTCGAATCCACCAGCTAATCTATTTTTTTTTGTAGCAGATAACTGTCCTTCGAGCATGTCTTGTTTAGATTAGTGAAATCCATGCATATCCTCCAGTTTCCATTATGTTTTTCCACAAACACGATATTGGCGAGCCACTTCGCATACTGCATTCATATTTTGACCCCCCCCCTTTCCCCTCCCCTCCCCAAATACCCTGGGTTTCTGCTTAACCGGGCGAAAGCTCAAGTTGACATTGAGGTAGTGCGACATTATATGGGGGCCAATTCCTGGCATGTCCTCATGCACCCATGTGATCAATACGTCTGAATTATCTTTGCGAAATTGGATCATTGGTTGCCTTGGGGCCCGGGGGGGGGGGGGGGGTTGGGGGTTGGGGGTTGAAGTGTTTGCATAGTTGAATGCACCTGCACTTCTAGTGGGTTTGCATCCTGTAGGGCGTTAGCTTCTTGTCCCCCCATTATAGGGGTGTCGTTCCTCCTATGGTTCGTTTCATGGTCGCTATTGTTTTCCACTATGGAATAGTTGAATTTGTTTTGTAGTGAGAAAGTCGTTCCCATAGATGACGCCAAACTGTTGATGCCGGAAAATGGACGGCAGCGACCCCGATCGATTTTTGCCTCCTATGGCTCCCGCACACAAGTTTGATGACCGAGGGATGGTGGTCCAGTCATAGATCCTCTGATAACCAAGTTAGAACTAGTCGGAGAGAGGGAGAAATTGTAGATTAATTGTGGATTAGTTGCATACCTTGACCTCTTACTAGAAAAAAGAGACTTTGATGCTTTAGGAATGAGAGTGATCTAGGGTGACTTGTCAACCGCAATCAACGTCCTTGTTCCCTATTCGGGATGACCTTCCTTTTACTTGTGCACAATATACACTGAGCGATCATGGATGCTATCAGCAGAATCGTCCGCATGCTAAAGCGGGGCAGACGCGTCGTGTTCTTCCTACCCGCACATTTCGCCCTTCCTAGAACGGATCTAGTTAGTGACCGACCGATCGGGGGTGAGCCCATTCGGTCGACCGACTATCCCCAATATGTATTCATATGACTTTTAACATGATCAGTATTCCTAATGACTTTTGATAAATAAATGGTTTTGATATAGAATTAATGTGGTCTCGTAAACACCCAAAAAGTGCTTAAACGAAACTCTCTGGTCAGGACAAGAGAGGATTCGGTTTCTGCAATACACATGGTAAGGTTCCATGAGAACGAAATTGAAAATAGGTGAGCAAATATATATTGTTAGAATATCTTTATAAAAAATAATAATTAATTTAAATGAAATAAATACTCTTCAATTTTATATATTTATAATAAATTTGATTGTTCTACTATTTTGATTTTCTTAAATTAATCCTTTACTTTTATGTGAAATCTTACCGTTTAAAACAATCAAAACCTTATAACTACTATTATGAATTTTATCGTTTGGGTTTGAAGGCATAAGGATGAGTATTGTTGCTATGCTTTTGAAGTTTCTTTACAAGGGAATGACAATATAATATCTTTTGAATTGAATATTTATATGGCTTATCATTATTTGTCCTAGCCATCATCATATATATTTTCATCCATGCAAGTCTAGCTTCGGCAGAACTAATTTTTAGAGAAGTGTTTTTAGTTGCGCTACATACATAAAGTTTTTTATTAGATTAAGAAAGTATTGTTTTGAGAGTTTTTCATCCGTCAAGTACTATAAGCTTATGAGAGTTTATAACAACTAGTAGTTTGATTTATTCTATCTTGGGGATGACGTGCATCTTCCAGTCTTTTACAGTAGAAATTTTTTGTAGACAGTGGTATCATTTCAAGAGAGCGACCTAGTCCGTACCTCAATCTCCTCCACATTCTTACCAATAAATTCTTGGTGAAGGAAAAAGTAATATTTCTCCATTTTATTACAACATATATATACATATGCATAATGCATACACACACACATATATATATATATATATGTCTGTGTATCTATGTATTATATAAACCATTAAAATCCCACTTTTCGTCGCAGTTGGCAGGAAGTAGAAAAGTATATATTGGCTGAATCAACTTTGTCTAAGAAAGAGAGGACACACACACCATCACTGCTTCATTTTTTTCGAATTTAATTGGCGGAAACTGGCGGTGGCCTATGAGGATAGCTTAGGTCTACTTTTCTGCCACAGTAAAATTATTGATTTCTACCAAAAAAGCAATGGATCATGTTATTTGGGTCTTTAGCTTTAGGATTCGTTACCCATTTTCTTTTTATGATTTAATTCCTCTCTTCTTATTTTCTTCTTTCTTAAGTTTTAGATGTGTAGACTCTAGAAAATATAGTATATTTTATGGGGTCGTTTTTTAATAACCTCAACTTCGAATTATATCTATCGAACTAAGTTATTGATTTTAAGTCAATTCAATTTTTTCCTACTCTAAATTAATTAGGTCTATTTAAAATATGATATTTATTAAATTATTATCTTATTATTTTTTTGTTTTTATTTGAAATATTTTTACATTTGCTTTGTATCAATTTTTCGTTAATTATTGGTTCGTTTTGACGAAAAAAATTTTAGAAGTACAAAATTATGTCTAATAACTAAAAAATTCAGAAAAATACGAAAAACAAGTCAAAATATTGTCTATTTTAACTTATTTTTCATCTTTAATGAATTTTTTTTTAGTTTTTTAATATAATTTTATATTTTTAAAATTTTTTTCGTCGAGATGGACTAATAAACTCCAAAAATTTAATGAAAACATAACAAATACAGAATGTTTTTAAATAAAGTATAAGTTAAATTCTCATTCAAAAGGAATTGTTACTTACTATTTTATTCATTTCTATCCAAAGTTATCAATCTCGTATCGGCAAGCATACCGTTTTTGTTAACCGGTATAATATGTACCTGTGTGTATTTCGGCGTACCATTTCGAATTTATTGCTAGAAAGCAATATATATTTCTCAAATAATTATTTTTGACAAAAAATTATATTGGAGATATAAAATAAGGGGAACTTAATTTTTGGTCCTATTTATTACTGTCAAATAGTTTTTCATCCCAACCTCTTTGGGGGTTTATGTTTTGGTCCCAAATTTTAATAAAATACCAAAACTATTCTTGATTCTAATTTCTCACTTATTCAGCTTGATTCTCAAAAATTGCGAGATTCGGGTATGAACAATTTTGTGATTTCATTGCCATAGATGTTTAGGCACCAAAAATTAGAATCTCTTGTTGAAATTCTAAACTAGGACTAGTAACGAATAAAAAATATAGCAAAACATGGTGACTACCGCTTGTTGCACGGGGTATGCCTACAAATCCTTTTGCAATTATGATGGTAAATTTGCTACAAATCCTTTTGTAATTGTGATGGTAAATTTGCTGCAAATTCTTTGGTACTTGTGATAATAAATTTGCATAACTGATGATAATTTGTTGTTCTTTTGTAATTGTGATGATAAATTTGCATAGTTAATGATAAATTTACTACAAATTCTTTGGTACTTGTAATGGTAAATTTGTGTCACTGATCATAAATTTTTTATCCTCTTGGAATTATGATAGTAAATTTACTGTAAATTCTTTGGTACTTGCAATGGTAAATTTGCATAGTTGATTTGCTGCAAATATTTTTGTACTTATGATGGTAAATTTGCAGTAAGTGATGGCTATTTTATAATTAGATCTCAACGAAACATCCGGTATTTTTGTATAGTGTTTAACCACTATCATCTTAAACGGATGCTAAAGGGATGGAACAAAAGTAAAAACAAACTTTACTCATGCGTGTAATAAGAACTGTCTTTGAAAAACATCGTTTACGTTTGGCGATGAAATCTTTCTTATAACTCGCAACAATTGGTTTTCTTCTTAATACCACTGCAATTTTAAACAATTAATTTCTAATTCACTAAATATGACCAATTTTAAACCTAGTAGTAGGATGAAAATGATTAGTATATTTTCCACTAGTCATGATTCTGTTCCGTAATTCTAAACAATTAATAAGAAAAGAGGAAGAAAGAAAATCCTAGTAAAATTGATTAAATAAAATAAGAAATTGTAATATATTTTTGGTGATTCTTTTCCTAATTCACTAAATATGTTTTACTATATTTGTTTTCAACTTTCAAACCTAATTTATGGACATAGTTTTCAATCTACCAAATTGAGAATTATATGATATATTCACTTAAATAGGACAAAAAGGTAAAACTACATCTTAAGATAATGAAAAATACGTTAAACTATGTGAAATTGGAACTAAAACATAACTTGCAAATCATGATGGGATAATCTACGGTGCATGCGCTCATAGGACTATAATTTAAATTACCCATGAAATAAAGCCTCACAACTTCAAAATAAATCACCAAATATAAAAATAATGATTTTAGTCTCAATTTATGTGTAACTATCCAAAAATCATCAATAAAAAATAAAAAATATAAAATTGTCCAGTCTAGTGCCAATATGTTGGCCGGAATAGTGCGTGGGTGTCCAATACGGTATGTACTGCTGAATACTGGGCGGTATTCTAACACACCGATTTTTTAATTCATTAATAAAAGAAATTTCTAAAATTAAGCTTGAAAAAGTGATACATTCCAAGATACTGTCAAAAGTGAAAATACAGAGCATCTACCTATATAACTCAGGTTTGAAGAAATCTTCATCACAACTTTGTTGTCGACCATCGTCTTCTGTACCTGACGTGAAATGTCAGGGATAAAAAAATATGCAACATGAAATATGAGGCTCGACAAGGTTCCCTACCCTTCAATCTCTTTTCAAATGTTTATGACAATCATGATAATATGAAGAATGACATGATATGCACAACTTATACGGAAGTTGTAACACATAAGGATGAGAGTAAATTAAAGTGACATAAAAGTCTTAAGTCCATGTAATAAAACCTCAAGTATTATGTTTTCCCATGGATCTTACCCATACCAAAATACTTCTTAAACACCGTACTCATGACGATTAGACTTTACAATAAAAAACGAAACAATACGACTAACGAACATAATGCGTACTAACGTAACCTAAGATAGTTAAAACATATATAATCAATACAAATTATATTACATAATATATGTGTAACCTATATGCATGTAGGTTATATATGCATATATATATATATATATATATATATATATATATATATATTAATATACAAAATATGTTACGGGAAAAAGTGTACGCAATTGAATAAAATGTATAAAAATTAAATTACTCAAACATTTTTTTATTCACAAATTAATTTAATATGTGTGCGGTATTCACAACATTGATTCCACCCCAAATTTATAGATGGATCGTGATTATCTAAGCTTGTGTGAATAACAAGTTGTCTATTTTCTAAAAAAAAAAATGCATGCTAAACTAGCCTAACATTATATGAAGTTGATTTTTATGCATAAATTAAATTAGGGAAGAAAGCTGAAAACATGAATAAGCAAATCCGAATTGGTTCGAACCGTCTTATTTGATCCGATTAATTTTCCTATTTAGTGGTCTAATTAAGGAATTGAATTTTTTTTTCTTTTAACAGAACTAGTTCTGTAAGTAGAAATTAATTACGGTTAGAACCGAAATAAAGCAATTTAGTCTCTCTCTCTCTCTCTCTCTCTCTCTCTCTCTCTCGTAATTAATGCTTGGAACAACACAGCAAGTGAAGTAAAAAAACAAGGGTGACTCAAAAATTTGAGTGAGATATTTCAAAAATAGATGCGAGCCATCTTCTGAGGCATTACTTGGGAAGATGAAATGCAAATTTGGTGAGACGCATGAGTTTGTACCTGGCCAATAGTTGAGTTACATATGGATGTAGTTGGTGTGCATTAAATTTGAAAAAATGCATGCAACTTTTGTAATCTTCGAAGCAACTTTTTCTTTTTAGAATCAACTTTAGACAAGATATGGATATTTTGAAAGCTTTTTTTTGGGCCCATCACTCCACATCCATTTTCAAACTAGATCATTTGTTAATTCGTATTTACTCACTTTTCTGTCCACTGTTTTCACCTCGTTTCCACCTATTTCTTTTCATGTGCAGCTTCTCTTGTAGTTCGCACTTTTTGTTTCTTAAGGCATGCAGGAGGGTGTGATATGAGTAGTACTCAAAGCTGCACATAATTCCGCGATATGGAGGACAGGATGACTAAGGTGATGATTATTCATTTAATTTTATATGTTTAACATTTAATATAATTTTATTTAACCATTTGAGTCTTTTGTTAATTTTTCTAAGTTTCAATGGATATTTGACATTATTGGATTAGTGTAGGGATATTGCGATAATTGATGATGTAAACACTAAATCAAATAAATATGTATTACGCCTAGCAAGCAACTGATGTATCTCGTACTCTTCTTTATTTAATACATGATTGTCACACATTAAATTTTAGAGGCGTTAAATAAACTATTTATCAACCAAAAGACTAACTTTTCCATTTCTTGAATCATAACAAAATAGAGTTTTGGTTATATTACAGGGAAAATAAACTATTGGACAAAAGTGCTCAATAAATAACTAAGTGAACCAAAGTGCTATGACGTCCTCCTCGTAAGTGTTGTTGTCTACATCTGATTATAGGGTTTGGCTACGTCATGATTGACACTTGGCATCAAAAACCAGTGCCATGAAAAAGTTACAGCATGAGCAATAAAACTTAATAAATAATCCCCCATGTAGACTCAATTTATGCTATAGATAACATGATGGATGATCAAGATGATAATATGAGCGAGTAGTAAAGAACTATAAACACGTGGATTTGCATAATATTAAAATCCGAGTGTGATACAGATAACAATTAATATTAATAAATGAAAGCATTTAAATAAGTAAGTGCGAAAATTAAATCAGAGTGAAAAGCGGGAAATAAATTCTCGTAAGTTAACCTCTATGATTATTTTATGAGTTTCTAACACCCCCTTGTCTGATAGCCTCCAAACGTGTTAAAAATTCATTTTCAGTTTTCAAGTTTTCGGTCGACACAGGCTAGATTCAACAGATCCCTATGAGCGCCATAACAAGCAATTTTTATTGTAGTGATGTCTTCTTTTGGAATGTCTAAAGTTTCAATTTTGGGACTTATTCTTGTCTTTTAATAACTTTCTTAGCGTTGACTAAAATTAGTATCAGTTATTTTATTTTAGATAAAAAATAACTGTAAATCAAATAAAAAAGTATATTAAAAAGGAAAATAGCTCCATGAGAATTAATCTAAAAATATTATTTCCTTTAGTAATTTTTTTTTCCTAAAATTGGGTCCATGTTTTTTGCCATCCTTCGAGCACATATAAAAGGAAAAAAAATAATCCACGTTAAAAAATAATTCAGGGAGAGCCAATTTTCTAAAAATGGTCTGGTAATTAATATTTAACAACAACATGAGTTTACGTAAATTCCATTTACTTAACTAGTTCTTGCAAAGCAACAGGTTATTATGAAACGAACCGTTTAGTTTTCCAAAATTTGGTTATGCCGTTTTATTTTATGTTTAATTGAAAGGAATTTATTGCTCATTTTCATATCTCAAAAAGAAATCTATAAAATATTTTGACACAGTTTCATGATCCGTATTTTTCTATCTTTGGTAAATTATTTTTGAGGTATATATAGAGTAGATCTATTTAAAAAATACAAAAACATTAAAAATCTAAAAATTGTAGAAACACAAAGATATTCAAAAAAGTCAGAATATAAAGTGAAAGTTGGTTAATTATTTCATTTTTAAGTAA